>CABHPH010090666.1:2155-15410 GCA_902168325.1 Peromyscus nudipes
ACACACACACACACACACACACACACACACACACACACACACACACAGGGCTGTGTCTAATAACCTGACCTCCTTTTCTCAAAGAACATATTCAGAATGAACCAAGATCCACTCTAGCAGCCTTATTTTAACTTAATTTTCTTTGAAAGGCCCTCACGCTCTGTAGTGACCTTCTCATGTGCTGAAGGGTAGACTCAGCAGTTCAATCCATAATGAGGAGATAGATAGAACAAGAAAGAAACTTTTCAATAGCCATGAAAGACCAAAAATCTGTGATGGAAAGAGGAACACAATTGTGGTTATGTGAATATGGGATTAGGAATGAGAACAAACAGATCTTGTAATCGGTAATAAACTGATTAAAGAGTGTCTGTGTGATGGACAGGTGGGAGAGATACAGGAGGAAGCATGATGTGGAAGGAAGGACTCTCTTAGTGGTAAAGCATTAAGAAGAAAGTTCTTCAGCATTATTTTGTACTAGATGACCATATTCCAATGACCATAACCCTTCGTCAACAAAACAAAACAAAACAAAAAACTGATCCTTTTGAAATAAGCAGAAGTCCAGAAAATAGAAATAGAATCTTAAAATGGAGGGGATAGCTTTACAGTGAAGAATGAGTTCTTTATATCTGTTGATGGAACAATATAAATGAACATGGAGAGAGATCATTGGATCTGGCAGACAAATGACTATGGTTAACTGTACCAAGTACTCAAAGGGAGGACATGGGAAAGGGTTGAATGGGCAGACTCAAGAGACAGCATGCCCACCTGTTGGCATAGCACAGAGGCATATCTAAATGAGGTCTTAAATACTACAGAATATATAATAATGAAGTCTATCATGATGATTAATTTTGATAATTAATTTAAACCTTTAAGTTTAATATTAATCTGTGGGGTTGATTTTTATCATAATTTCCAAGTTTCAAACATATCACAGGTAGATGATGTATTAGTTTTTTGAGACAAGGTCTCAAACAGCCTGGGGTGGGCTCAAACTTGTTAAGTAGTTGAAGATGACTGAAATTCTGATTTTCTTTCTGCAATTTTCTACCTCTAGAGCTCTGGGATTATAGAGGTGTGCCAAAACAACTAGTTATGATTGAACTCGGCTTTGTGCATGCTGGTGCACTTTTGTTGTGTTTTTTTCATCTACTGCTATATAATTAGTAAATACAAGTATGAAGTTCGACCTCATGTCCCTCATTCAGGAATAAGCATATTTAACTGCCATTCTTTTGAATCTCTACAACATTTTAATTTTGACATAAAAGAATTCACTTAAAATGGAACAAGAATCCTGAAAAAAATCTATAAATGAAGAAAATGCATTTTGATATGTGAGCAATTTGGGACTATGTAGCTACAGAGAAATACAATTGCAGATAGACAGCCCATCACACTGAAGCACACTGAGAAAGTCACTAGAGTCTATGGATTTGGACCTAGAGATCAGAAGTATCTCCTAAGGAAAGTGGGAGGCGTTATACTTTCTTTGTATGTTCATTTACAAAATGCTGGTGATCATGATAATGAAGAGAATCAACACAGATGCAGTCCCAGAACTTACAGACTATCTATGTTCTAATACTTAAAAGGGTCACAAGCAATTTGATGAATAAAGGAAGTAGCCATTTTCTGTCAGGGTTTATATGTTGTGATAATCTGTATCTGCACTGCATTCATACATATTTGTGATATCCCAATTCTTCCATCAGAGAAATGGAGATCAAATTGTATCAGGCTATGATATCTCTGCCTAGGAAGTACATTGTAGAGACAAAGCTGTAATAACAAAAGAAAATGCACACAGTAATCTTTAAGGAGATTCTTGTTTTATTTTCACTGGGGACATTAATTAAATTTGACACAGGAAGACTTGCTATTTTAAATACACTGAATACTCCACAGAAATGTCTATCACCTTTTCCAAAAGCAATGGTGGTATAATTTGTAAAATCAGAAGTTAATTAAGTAAAAAACTCAAAAAAAGAAATGTTAGGACTGAGATTTACCATGACTATACTTTACAATATTACTATGACTCCTACAGTAACTGTACCTGTCTGGACTTTGTCTCCTCTCACCAGATGACACTTTACTCTGATTAAACAACAAAGGTAAATGTGTTGACTGAGTTGTTTTCAGATTGAACATATTGGTGTA
Organism: Peromyscus nudipes; assembly: GCA_902168325.1. Taxonomy (NCBI): domain Eukaryota; kingdom Metazoa; phylum Chordata; class Mammalia; order Rodentia; family Cricetidae; genus Peromyscus; species Peromyscus nudipes. The sequence continues at coordinate 4,328 of CABHPH010090666.1, forward strand.
AGTCTGCATGTTATAAGACATGGTAATTTGTATTCTAAAGGTTAAGTAGAGTTTCTATTTTCCTATTGCTTATTGAATTACCATCTTTGCATTCAGAAAATAACAAGCTGAGTGAGTAGCAAACAAACTGGCTGAAGTTGGAATACGATGTTTCCAACCTCATTTCTACATTAATCAGATCAAGAATATTTTGATTTTAGCAGAAAACTCTGGTGGCTTGAAGATTTGGTCAATCATTTAATTAAGTAGAGAAAACTTGAACTGAATGTGAAAATGGTCCACTGCCTGGAAGACAAGCTGATGGGAGAATTGAGTGGAGGAAGATTTAAACTTTGTAAGTGCTATCAGACTGGTCTCAAAAGTGACCAGTTACATAAACCTCAGCAAGAACTCATAAGGAAGTATTCTGGCAGTTTGACTAAGTTATTTAAAATGTCAAAATAATCTTAGTAACAACATAGTAATGTTTATGTTAATATGAATCTAGACCATACAACACCAAGCACCAGCTCCAAGTGATGAGAAGAGATCAGTCATTGAGGTTCTGGAAACTTATTCAATACTATGGACAGTATTTTAAAGGACAGTGATAAAATAGATCCACGCTAAAGATCCACTTTAGATAAAGCTAAAGTAATTACAAAATTTTTTTGTGAATTATTTTAGCTTGCTGAGAAAGTCTAATCCAGCATGGAAATTCTATAACTCAATGCAAAATACGAATGTCAGTTTAGTATGCTTATAATAGACAAATCCCATTAAGACAACGATTAGTCTCTGATCCTGTGCAGCAAGTACTTCTAACATCTGAGTTTTGTATTGAAGTTATTTTTATTTTGATAACTTCAATTGCAAACCAATATCATTTCTGAGCGTATTAACTGAGGAGAAGGGTCTAATCGTTTTCATTACAGATAAAATAGAAAAACAGCCTCATTCAAAAGTCTGTTTGTTCACCCATATTTGAACAAAAATATATTCTTACATAAATAGGTTATAATTTAAAACCATTTTTATTTTTATAAGAAAACATGCCAACAGAAAAAAATTATTTTTTTCCATTTTAAGCGGCACTTAAAATATAAAATAAAGGGTTTCACAAAACATCTGCCCACAAAAATCTGGAACCTACAATTAAGAGAAGTAACTGTCAAATTCTAATGTGTGCATAACACACATGAAGATCTAGAGTGAGCCTCAAATTATTCACCTCCGGAAAGCTCTGAGGTGGCAGTCACGCTGTTTGGGCATGGACCACTCACTGACTAGCAAAGATCTGAACAACTGCACTTCACTGACACTGTTGATGATAACAAAGCCATCGCAAGTGAATCAGGAAGGTGTTTCCAAAACAGAAAAGGAACTTTGCAACACCCATTGAAGTTCCTTAGTACTTCAGACACTTATTCTGAATAATAGTAATAACTATTAATCTTTAGAAAATGAGACATTTTCTATGAGACACATCACCCATGGCCGTGTGTGAGCCCTCTCTGGAAACGAACTGACAAACTTTCTTCTCAGGGACTCACTGGGATTCCAGCTCACCCCTTCTCAATTGTCTGTCTTCCTTTTGGTTTTACACTCTACTCATTTCTACAGGTGTTTGAGGACATGATGGTTAATCTTCCTTGTCAACTTGACTGGACTAGGAGTCACCTAGGAAACACATCTTGAAACATGTCTTTGAGGGTATTCCTAGAGAGGTTTGCCATAGGAGGCAGGATCCTCTATGGATGTAAGTAGTGCCGTTCTATACGCTGGTCCGACATTGAACACAGGGCAGATTAAAGAAAGCTATTTATTTATGATAAATGTATTCACATTCATTTATCATCACAGCTTCAAGAGACTCCTGTTCCTGTTACTCCCCACCATTACGTACTATATCATATGAATCAGGAGCCAAAACAACCCCTTTTTCTCTTTAGCTGTCCCATGTCCGGGATCTTGTCGCAGCGATGAGAAAAGTAATTAATCGAGGTAATTTGGAGATTTCTCTAATTTCTTGTTATTAAAGATACTAGCCAGTCGGGCATGGTGGCACACACCTTTAATTTAAGCACTCGGGGGGCAGAGTTCAAGGCCAGCCTAATCTACAGAGTGAGTTTGACAGCCAGGGCTATTACACAGAGAAACCCTGTCTCAAAAAACAAAAAACAAAAACAAAAAACAAAACAATAGAAAACACTAACCTACATAATAATTTACACTTGCCATGGATGGACTGCAACTGGAAGACATTTACAAATGAATGACAGAACTTTTCAGAGTACCAAATGGTCCACTTGATCACCTGTCTACTTCTCCCCCAAGGCCCTTTCAGTGGGTGGTAAAGAATAAATTCCATGCGCAAAGAATTTCACTAAAAATTCACTGTAGGCTTTAACAATTTGTTGCTTCCAGAGAATGAAATTTCAAAGTAAAATTTTACATGCTGTCTCATGTATCAGTTATTTCATCTATGACAGCAGCTCTCAATTTGTGGTAAAATTAGAACCACACAGGAAATATTGAAGATTACTGATTCCCAAAAGTGTTGAAGACATACCAGTCAGTAACTAATGATCAGTTATGATAAGTAAAAGTAACTAACTTATCATTAAATAATATGGAATCAGAGACCCCCCAAGATTCTTATTCTGTTAGATGTTGACTGAATGCTGTCATTTAGAAAAATCTAAGTATATTTTCTTTATTATATCCTATTTTGACTTAAGATCATCCATTCTTCACTTTTATAGTATCTGTGTACTTATCATAGCATTTCTTCTACATAAATATTTCTTCTGCAGCTGAGAAACAGCTCAGTGGGTAAATCACTTGCTGTACAAGTCTAACGATCTGAGTTCGGATGCCCAGAACACATGAAAAGCCTGATGTACAGTACAGGCATCTGTAATCCCAATGTACTTATGCTGGAGATGGGAAATCGAGATGGGGAATTGCCAGAAGTTTGGGGTCCAGATATCCTGCCACAAACAGGGGTGACCAGGAACAAATGACTCTGCCTCCAGTAGCATAACAGGTGAAAATCAACACCCAAGGCAGCCGTCTGACCTCTACAACATGAAAGTGCTACGGCATGTGTGTTCCTACAGGAGCATGGTTAGTCATTTTCTATTAATGAAAATTTACATTGTGAGACACTGAGCAACACCTTTGACTTTGATATCAGTAGCCTGGCGTGTAAAGTCAGTTGAGCTGCACATGTTGGTGACTAATGGTTAAGGTGGAGTGTAGTACCTAGGGAGTCCTTGCTGGGCTCCTAGCATGTCCTGGGTCCCAGGAGACAAGGGAAACCAATGATCATTCACCATAGCTATCCTCAGGGTGCTGTCATCCTGTCCACCGCTAAGCAAAGCTGACATGCCTCTTCATGGACCACTACTCCAATATCAAGGGTTCTCAGGGCGAGGTTTTCACTTTCTCTCTTCAGTGTGTGAACCACTTAAATCACTGAGCTCATGACTCCTCTTCTGCACACTTTCTAACAACAGCCCCCATCTTCCTTTTGCATTTTATGTTCTGTGCACAACATACACACTGAGTAATTAACGTATTTTGTTACTTAATTTTAGATTAATTTCTTAAGTGAAATAGTGGGAGTTTTTTCTCCTTTTTTTGTATGTGGTGTGGTTGTATGTCCCCATGTGTGTGGACACACACACACACACACACACACACACACACAAACACATTAGTGCATGTATCTGCATGTCTTTTGATCAAATCCAGTTGCATATACAGCTAATCTCCCTTGCCAGCTTTCTCTGGAGTTCCCTGGTCTCTGAGGAAGCTGCAATTATAGGCAGGCTACCTCCACCTGGAATTGTGGGAATTCTGGGAACATGAATTCCGGTGCCTTGTTTGTCTAGCCAGTGCTTTAACCCCTGGCTCATTTCCTCAGGCCAGGGCTCTCTTAATTAACCTTGATTGAATAAGTACCATAGACTAATTGAGGCTCTGTTGCTTTTGACTGTGCTCCAACATCTACATTCTGGGGGAGGAGTAGAAATTGGTTTTCTCATTCACTCTTCTCACTTTTCTTTCAACAGGTGGGGGTAACAACCTGCTGATATTGTTTGTGACACTGACTATGCAGCTGAATTTGGTGATGTATGAAAGTTAATTATTATTCCCTATGAAAATAAAAATAACTGAATAGAGTTGCTGTTCTGAAAAACAAGTTGAGTGTGAGAAAATACACACTACTATAAACTAGATTTTATTGGACAACAATTGAGGTTTGAATGATCAGTGAACAATTTTCTTTAAGATGATATTCTACCTTAGATAAATGAGAGTGTGAGACATGAGGGGAAAGCACTGTAGATGAGAGAAAATGTAAGGAGTTTCCCGGGAAAAGCCAAGGCATGGCAAGGTGTTTGGCCCACTTCTAAATTTTGAACTATGAAGGGACAATGCATGAGGAAAGAACACAGAGTTCACCCCAATGGGCTTCCCAAAGACCTAACCACGACGGAATAGAAACGTTGTCGTTTCTTCACATTAACAACTCTGGAAGTTGAATTTAAAATACATTTTCACTTCTCTTTTGGAAAGGTTTTTGTAGTTTGAAATGCTTATTAGCAAAGTGTTTTCATTCTCCAAGGGTGGATTCTCTTCTTTGGAGTCAGTTAAATGTCAATTGAAGCTACTTCTCTGAATAGAATAGTGATCATGCTGGGTAATCAGCTTTGGGCAAAAATAAGGTGTAACTAGAAAGAAAATTGATCTCTTTGTTTTTTAAATTGGCTCTGAAGTCAAATGAAAAGCTAACTTTTCACAGTGTTTTAAGGAACTTAGAAGTGCTAGGAGAAAAAACATAACCTTCAGCTTTAACTCATGCAAAGGTTACATTAATTCCCTTAATCACTTTTATTTTTATTTTTTTATGTATGCCCTGTGAAACTTCTAGTCTGGGCCCTCTTTCTTTGTGCATCTTTCCATTATTACAAGATGGACAGTTGGAATTACATTTCTAGCTTTAAAAAAAAAATACTGACTCAGAGATTTCAAAGATAAAATCATTTTGAATTCCTCTAATGTTATTTATGACCAAGTAATTCAAATGGGATTTGGTCCCCATGTTGTAAAAATCTTGTTGGATGGATGTTAGGAGGGAGGAAAGCATTCACCTAAAAGCTTTCTTGACAACTCTTTGAAACCCTTCTTTGGGGAAGATTGTACTTGTTTTCCAGGAAATCCACTAGTGAGTTCTTCCATTATGAAAACTCACCTCCTTCAAGAGGAACATGACCAGTCAATTTTAGTCAGAAGGAGCTCAGCTGCTCTGTGGCATCAAGAAGAGGGTATTTGATGGGAGGAATTTAGAATTGCAAGGCATTTCTGGAGATATTTCTTCCTACAGAGAATGTTGGTAGGGAGGTCTGCTTTGGTCATGGAAGCCATAGTTGACACTTAGAGAAGCAAGGGTATGTTGTTGTGACATGGACTACTAAGACTTAGGGATCTAAAGATCAGCCGCTGAAGGAACTGTTTATACAGGGTAGGGTATTTACAAGACTGTGTAATGGAGAGTAATAAAGGTCAGCTCTGAGCACAGAAATGGAGAGTGTGTGGAAGTGAATCACATTCCTTTCATCTTCATTCAGAGTCCAGAGGCATGCCAGCATCTCAGAGGCTGACAAGTTTGAGGGAACTGGGATCAATATGACCACTGATTCTGAAAGGAACCAGAACAGAGTAGATAGCAACTCACTGCTAAGAACAAACAAATATAAACAGACTTAAATTTCAGACTCGCCAGTATTCCTAGAGAGTGATCCAATGTCAAAATAACTCAAGATATTCTTGTTTTGTCTGTCTGCCTGTCTTCTGTTTTGAACAAAACCAAAATTAGTCAAAGGGGATTAACATATTGGGAACTTGCAAACCCATCTCTTGACTACAGTTTCAATAACAATCTTAACATTTGACTTAACCATTAGTACTCTAATTATTTCATGCTCTGATAACCTGCGTTGCCTCTGGAACAAGTAGAAAAAACTGTAAGTACAAATTCAACTGAACGTTCTGCATAAGCCCAGCTAGCACTAGACAGCTCAGTGTATGCTTGCTGCCTCTTTTTCAAACCACAAGTAACAAATGAATTAACTAAATGAGTGAGTTGCCTTGGCCACATATGAGGAAATATATGAAGGATAATTCTTAGGATTATTTATATGCTCATGTGACACATTTAAGATATTTCTACAAAAATATTATATCCCTTGAATATGGAATTACAATTGTATATATGTTGGTCATTATGAGAGCATTAAACTATGTCTCCGTGACATCAAAAATAATGGAAATGCCTGTAAGATGTTCCTCTTCTATTTATTTTCATATTTTAACAAGAAACATGAGAATACTAAATGATAATAGAGAATTGTTTATGCCTCGGGGACTGAACAGCCTCTTGCTCTATTGTGGCGCACTATCATTAATTTTAATTGCCTTTATTTGTAACCTATGTGGACAAAATTAAGGTCCATTCAACAAGAGGGGGAAGCAAAGCATAAGGTTTCTGTAAACAGAAATCTCTCTCAGGCTATTTTTCAACATATAAGCACAAATATTACTATATTACTTGGCATAAGTATCTGTATTAAATATTAGGTTTCTACAATGAAAAGAAATATATATATATATATTAAAGTATATATATATACTTTAAATACTGTATCATTTTTCTGGGCATATAAAAATGAAATACAATCAAAACAACATCTCATACCATGAAAGTGTGTTAAAATGACTCATTTACTGCTCAGCATAAAAAGTCACCATGGTATGTATTTTGGGACAAATTCAACATTGTACTTAGAAGAGATAAGCTTATTTCACTGATAAAAATAATTCTTTCATGGGACATTTATGTTTGATTTTTATGGCAGTTAGACCATAAACATGCAGTTTATTCTTGAGTCACATAAAAGGAAAAATAAAAGATCCAATGCATTTGTTAAATTCGAAATTTCCAAGGTAGAGTCCACAAGGTTTTGTTACACATTCTCCCTATTACTTCCCCAAGGGGCCATGTGCAGTTGCAGGGCCTGAATCAACACCACACAGCACTGACTCATTCAAGTCTTACTTTTTATTCAGTCATGGGTTAATTCAGTAGATCACTATCAGGTTTTTTTTTTTTAAAAAAAGATCAGAAGGTGATTTATAAGATAAAATATGGCTATATATTTTATGAACATTTTCATGTAAGTGTGTATATGTGTATATGCATAAATATTCACGAAAAATTTCCTTTGACTGTGAGGTATGAGTGGACAGGCTCAAACGGATTTGCTTGTCACTTTTCTGGTGAACTGTCGTTGCTGGGAGCAGGAAATCAGCACATGGTAAAAGGGAGATGTTTCTCGAAGTGTTGCTCTTACACCACTCTGCCACAACCACCTGACTTGAGATTTACCAAAAACAACTGACTGAGCATTTCTATACTTCGAGATGATCATATAGAGGTGGTATTCCAGGTATGTTTTCCGTTGCCTAAAGTTGAGGATCAATGAATTTGTCTATCCCACACTCTGGTTGGGAATATCCAGGGCCCTCACTCAGTTCATGAAAGAAGAAATACTCCTTTTTTCCGTTTTCTACTAGAATTTATTTGTGTTGTGTGCATGTACCTACCTGCACATGTGTGGGGGTGTGCATATAACATTGCACGAAAGTGAAAGTCAGAGAGAAACTTGTAGAAATCTCCTCTTCCACCACGTGGGTCCTAGGGATTGAACTAAGGTTCTCAGGCTTGGCAGCAGGTGCCTCTACCTGCTGAGCCTTCTCACTGGGGCCCCCTCCTTCCATTTGAACATTTTTCTAGAACTATGATTTCCCACATGGTTGCATTTGCCATATGTAGCCTTTTAAATTTAAATTAAGTATTTTAATTAAATAATTCCCATTTAAAATAAATACATATCAAGTGTTCAAGAGACACATGTGCTAAGTAACGTTATATTCAAGAGGAAAATGTAGAACATTTCTATCATCACTGAAAGTCTGATTAGAAAACTCTGCTTCTGGAGGCTTTCAATGACTGCAAAGAAAACAAAACTGTTCCACAGAGCTTTGGGTCACATGCAGTAATTGTAAGTAATATACACAATATGGAATTTATATTCATTTATGTAAATTATTAAAAGTTTTATCATTTCAAAGAGATCAATATGAAGAGAGCCAGGGAGAAGGCTCTAATAATAATAATGTACTTGCTTGCCAAGCACAAGAACTTGATTGTCAGCCTAAGGATGTCTGCCACAAAAGTCAGGCATGGTGACATACAACTACACTTGCAATCATAGTCCTAAATAGATGGAGACAGACAAATCACTGGAGCTTTCTGGCTAGCCAGCCTAGCCTACTTGGCAAGCTTCCAGCCAGTGAGAGGCCATGTCTCAAAAACTAAGGTGGAAGATGGAGAGATGCTACAGTGGGCAGGAACACTTGCTAGACAAGCATGAGTACCTGAGTTCAGACCTTCAGAATTCATACAAAAAGCTGGGCCTAGAAAGCACATACCTACACCCTGGCACTAGGGTGGCAGCCTTACTGGATGCATGCCTAAGCCAAAATATTGTCAAGTTCTAGGTTTAGTATAAGACCCTGTCTCAGGAAGACACAAAGTGTATGGTGCCTAAGAAATGACATGAAGTTTTCCTCTGGCCTCCACATACACAGGCACATACATTGGCGTACACACAAATTAACACATAGGAAAGAGAGAGGGTGATGTTTTGAAGGATGTAAGGGTGATCTGCAGAGTTCTACAAGGCCAAATGTATGTATGTCATCAAGTATGAGTCACAATCAGGACCAAGGGTGAACCCTCAACTAGGTTATAGACTACGTGATAACACTATGCCAGTGTGTCCTGACTCTCACAAATGCACCACTCTGTATAGTGACAAAAGAGGAGCCTCTATGTGTATATACGGAACTGTGGTTGCAACATCTCCTTAAAAGTCTTTTAAAAGTTTATTCATGGCTGGATTTAGTACAAATTTATGGGTATAAACATGAGTATTCAGAAGACAATTTAACAACTTATTTAGCAGAACAAAAGGTATTCTTCCTCACAGCCTGTGGATTTCTCAACTCTGGATCTTGACAGAGCCAGAAACTCATCTCATTGGACCATATTAAAAAAGAACACGAACATAGGAGGGGAGCCTCTTGACTTCCAGTGGGAGAGAGAGGAGAACAAGAGAGAGGAACTGGGCATTAAAGCAACCAAAATCCATTATATAGATGTCTGAAAGTGACAGCAAATTAATTTTAAAAGCCTATTCAAATAAATATATGCTTAAAAATATCTTCAGACAAGAAATTAGAGTATAGACTCAAAAGACCAAGTGTTTTATATTCTAATACTATCAACACTTTAAAGTAAAGTTAATATATTTTATGAAGATAAAATATTTATGAATATTCATAACTACCAATGCAAATTTCATACAAAACATGAGTTGCTTACTAATTTCCCCTCAAATTATGACATTATCTCAAAAAGGCACACATTACTTGAACTGACATTGCAAAATGGAATAATAAAGTTGCGGGTAGAGTAAGTACATTTTAGGATACTAGTGCCACCACACAATACTTAAAACAGTCTATGACCTTATAAACATGAAATGTTTAGGAGATGAAACAGTCATTAAAATTGAGTAAGCCATGAAAAATGTTATCTACTTATTTCTAAAAATCTTATACCAGATATAGTGTGAGTATGTTTGGGTTGAATAAAATGTATTCTTTTTGTAATAGTACTGTTGACTTATTCTGGTTTTAATTTAATAAAATAGTCAACAAAGTTCTAGAAAGGTAAATAAATAGTATATGGGAAAGTATGAAGCAGCTTGGTAGCTTCAGCAATTAGATCTAAATTTCTGCTTCTCTAGGAGTGTATCTGCACAACTATCTCAAAGGTGTGCAATGGTTGTGCTGTGCATTATCTGTTGAAAGGCTATTGTTCTTCTTGTTTGTTAACAGATGCTTATCCTCCATCTTTACTCAAGACAGGCACCATGAAACCTTTTGCCCAGTTATATTAATCCTCTCCTTTTATACCTCAGTTGGTCCACAGGTAAAATTGTGACCAAGTCTATTCACAGGTAAAGTAGGGGGAAGGTTTAGCCAAGGAGTGGTATGGGATTCGGTCTTATCAAGACCCGTTTCAGATCTCCCCTTTCTTCTTTACTGTCTGATGATGAGGCCACAGCATGAAAATCTGAGATCCAAGCCAAAGCATTGAGATGGAAGGGGAGGAGGAGAGGACAAAAATAAACAAATAAGTGAAACTACTTTTATGATATAAATTGAGTTTGCTGTAATGGACCTAAGGTTGTAAACTCGACAGTTTCTTGTCAAATCTCCTCATCATTTAAGCCTCTCTAAATGAAATTTTCTGTTCCATTTGCCCAAGTACATTGTACCACTAAAATACATGAGCTCAGAGATAAGTAAAATCATTTAAATGTTCAAGAAACATAGATAAAACTGTATCTTGACTCAGTCTATCATTATAATTAAAATATGGTTGTTAAGACATGGAACTGTAGACAAAAGAAAAAAATCATAGGAAATTAAATCCTGGCCTAGACTACAGAATGAGTTCCAGAACAGCCAGGTCTGTGCAGGGAAACCCTGTCTCAAAAAACCAAAAGAGAAAATGAAAGCCTGACTTCCCATTCAAGTATTGCCCAGAGGATGGCATTGGGGCAGTCAATTTGAGGCAATTAAAGTCACTTTCCCAGAGGACGAAAGCTTTTCCTTAGCTGGAGATTTTTTCTAGACCGAAAGAGATTCAGGTTGTCATGAGTACAGGCTAGGTGATGGCTCCAGGGGAAGGAGGCTTTTATTCAGAGGATGCCTGTCCATGCTCCAGTGGGTAACCCTCTACCCATGGACTCAGTGAATTATATGGAACAAAAGAAGAAGAGGGTATGAAGTTAGAAGGGGTGGTTGCAGGATCCCAGTGAAGCTGGAGAGGGTTAAGAGGCTGCATATGCTCAAGATATGTTGTATACATGTATAAAATTCGCAAAGAATAGATTTTAAA
>CABHPH010090668.1:0-21740 GCA_902168325.1 Peromyscus nudipes
CGAAAAATTTTTATCTGAATTTGTCAAAAGTTAATGGACTGGACATTGTTAATATATATAAAAGAGTTTTTTTGTCTGAATCTGTCAAATGTTAGTAGACTTGACATTGTTAATGTAATTCTTGATTATATATATTGTATATACTTATTGGATATAGTTTTTCTTGACTCAGAGGCTTCCAGTCTGAGGAAACAGGATCAGCTGAGGAATTGGCGAGGTGAGGTTAGATGTGGTTGGTTCTGTTTCTCTGATCTTCCAGTGTTCACCCCAATACCTGGCTCAGGTTTGTTTTCATTAGTAAGACTTTTTAAGATTCCTGCTACAGGGTATCCCACTAGACTGACCCAAACAGCACTTTTTGTTTTGTTTCAGAGGCACGGTCTTGCCGTGCTGCCCCAAACTCAAGAGCCTCCTCAGCGGCAGGTGTGCATCACCATACCTGTTCTGATAGCAGCTGCTTCGGCTAATGTAATCCTTACAATAACTATACTCTCTACGTGGCACTATCTACATCTCACAAACATGGAAACTCAGTCTCAGAGACATTAAATATTTGCCCAAATCAGTATTACTGAATGGCAAGAATTTCAACCAAAGACTTGAAATTCTAAGAATCTATTTTCTATCCCCCCCACATGTTGTTTCCCTAGGAAGGTGGGGCCTCTTACTCCACTTCCTCAAGGAGCCTGTTTCCAAGAGCTTGCCAGCAGAGGTGCTCCCAAAAGAACCATGCAAAAAGACAGCTAAAAGGCTTCGTGGTGCAGGTGTGCTAACGAGTGTACTTGCTGCTGCCAAGTGCAAGGTCAGAAAGCTGTAACTGCACAACCTTGTCTTTCACTTACTTCTAAAAGTACACAAAACTTTTGTTTGACTAGTCATCAATTAGTTATTTTTAATTGAATGTAAAATAATTTAGTTATTTACCATTTTTGTAAATCCACTTAAGGACACCAGAAAAGGAACTGGAATGTTGTAAATACAACTTGCGTATTCAAAAATTAGCATCTTTTTGTACATCTATTGAAGACAGCATTTACTATTTTATACAGGGCTACATAATTTCAGTACTGAAATTCAAGGTCATAAAGCTCACTTAAAGTTGATCTCTTTTAAATACAAAGTGGAAGGAACTTCTATTCAAACAACTACGATTTGACAAGAAGCACATAAAAATTAAATCAGGATTGACACTGTGGTTCGATGGTAGAATACTAGGTTTTATCCCAGCACAACCAATTTTTAATAAAATCCTAATAAAGATTATTAATTAAAAGATATTAGTCAACCTTTATCTATAACTCTTTGGGCTATTTCAAGGTTTTAAGTCAATGGCTCTGAGAGAAGAAACATAAATATGTGTCCAAAGGAGAATAAATAAATTCTGCTTTGAAATAAAGTCTGCTTCTTGAACAACCAAAATCAAATCAAGTCCCAGAGATCTCAGAAATACTTGCAATGCCTTATTTTATCTCTTTCCAAGTTAGCAAATATCTACAGAATTTAAGGAAATGCTTAAAGCAAATTTAGCATGTACTTCATCAATTCCAATAAGTCATCTACCCCCAAATTTAAAAAAAAAGTCAACACAAAAATGTTTATATCAATGTCTGTGGCACAGTGTTTATAATACCCAAAAAGTCAAAAAAGTGTAACAACTCAAATAAGCATTGGCCAACAAGTGAATGATAAGCAAAATACAAGGCAGCTCTACTATTAAATATTACTAATAATTTAAAAACATTAAATATTGGGGGTGGGGGGCTGGAGAAATGGCTTAGAGGTTAAGAGCACTGACTGCTCTTCCAGAGGTCCTGAGTTCAATTCCCAGCAACCACATGGTGGCTCACAACCATCTGTAATAGGGTCTGGTGCCCTCTTCTGGTCATACATGCTGTATACATGATAAATAAATAAATCTAAAATAAATAAATAAATAAATAAATAAATAAATAAATATTGGGGGTGGAGAGATGGTTCAGTGGTTAACAGTCCTTGCTGCTCTTGCGAGGACTCATGTTTGGTTCTTGGCACCCATAGGGCAACTTATAACCACCTCTAATACCAATTCCATGTGATCCAATGCCCTCTTTTGGCCTCCAGGGACACTGGAACATACGTGGTACACATACATAAATACAGGCAAAACACCCATACACATAAAATGAACTTTAAAAAAAAAATGAAGTACTGATACATGGATGAACTCTAAAAATATATCAATCAAGCGGATGTTAGGTACAAAACACCATACACAAGTAAATTTTTGTATTGTGTGAAATGTCCAGAAGGAGCATCTCTAGACAGAAAGGTGGCAATGACCGCAAAGAGGCACAGGTAATCTTTTAGGCTATAGAAACATTCTGAACTGGATGTAGCCTTGGCTGCAGAACTCTGACTTTCCTAGAGATAATTTAATTGTAAATTTAAACAAGTGTAGTTTAAGGTATATAACACCTAAACAAAGCTATGGGGGGGGGGGGGAACAACCTAGAGAGATAGCTCAGCAGTTAAGAGCACTCACTGGCTACTCATCCACAGGACCTGAGTTTGGTTCTCAGCACCCACATGGCTCTCCTAACCATCTTTAACTCTAGTTCCAAGGGATCCGATGCCCTCTTCTGGCACCCCTAGTCACCAGATATACATACAGGCAAAACATTCATACACTAAAAGAAAAGAAAATAAATCCACCCCCAGGGGGTGAAACAAACAGATTGGGGAATAACCAAACTTAAACATGCTAGTTTTAAATTTTTCAGTCGAGTTTCGTTCATTCACAGAAATGAAAACATAGCCACAAGATGACTTGAGTTCTTCATACATATGTGCTTTAAAAGTCAGATTAGTGAGCACACCAACTTAAAGCTTATCCTTACCAGCAGAGGTGTTGATTATGCCCTGCAACAACAGGTAAACAGGAAAAAGGACAATTTCACAGATCTGCTTAAATCTGCCTAAATGCACAGGTCATGTGACGTATATAGTTTATGACCCTACTAAAGACATAGATAACAATGGCAACACAAGTTCAGAAGGGAAGGAAGGCTTGTCTGGCCACAATGATCAAGAAAGAAGGCTTTCAAACTAAATGCTTTGTATCTTTTAGCAAGGGTGACTAGTATCTCCACAGTGGAAGTACAAACAGGGAAGTACAGTGCTGAGGGAAGAATGTGCAAAAAAGCTGCGAGAGGCAGGAAGGTACATTTGTGCTAAGTGTACACAAGGCCTTTGATCTGTAGCTGTGAACAGAAAAGGGTTCGTCTGACAACTTGTGAAGTTCACCCTGGAGAGGACATAGGCAGTGAAATTAACAGAGACCTGAACAAGAGAACTGAGATAATGGCTCGCTACCCACAACAGCAATGGAAGACAAAGGCCAGATGAGGAAGGCAATGTAGAGAAAGAATTCCGGTAAGTGAGCTGGCTGTGTAAGGGTGGCACAAATGGGGAAGGAGTGAAAGATGGCAACGGCTGCCTCAAGCCTGCACTTGCAAACCTCCACCAATTCTCCTTCAGTTCCAAGACAGCTGTTAACACTATTCACATGCAAGGGGCTGGAGAGTGTTAGGAGGGTTTGAGGCTCTTGCAGAAGACCAGAGTTCCCGGCACAAGTGTCAGGCAGCTCACAACTCCCTAGAACTTCAAATCCAGATCTGACGACGTCTCTTTCTGGATTTGGAGGGAACCTGTATGCACACATGTACATTTACCCCTCCCTATATACACAAAACTTGAAAGAAATAAAATTAAATCTTAAAAAAGTCAACCTGGCTATAACTCATAGACCAAAATCACAAGAAGTTGTATATTCAAGTTTAGTCACCGCAAAAGACTAGCAATTGGTCAAAAAAATCCACCAACAGGGGACAAGAAGACCTCCCTTAGCTAGGTCCACACCATGTGACCTGTGCAATTATGCAAAGGAATGAAGGGGCCTCTGAGTACTGACCACACAGGATTTCTTAGCAGACCTTAGCTGATCAAAGCGGGAGACCTTTTGTGTACAGAGGAGAGCAAACACCAACACACAGGTACAGATGTATTTGTTTTAGGAGGATAAATAAAAAATAAAAAATAGCCACCTTCAGAGGAAGAAGGGCACTGGCTGGGGAGCTGACTCGAGAGACCTCAGTGGGTCCACGGGTAGAACACAGGGGCCGTAGGCTGAATGAGGAGCTCAGTGTCAACGTGCTTCTGTGAAAGCCCGATGTGAGCGCCAGGAAGAGAACAGACTCCTGAAAGCTATCCTCTGACTTCCATCTGAACATGCCTGCACCCTCTCACACTCATACAGTGATGAATTCAGGGACACTGTGAATGAAGAAAGAAAATGACATCTTTACTGTCACTAACCAGTCTGCAATGTGACAATCCCCTGACCATGAATGCTGGCAACAGACAACAGCATTTTCCAGTGTTCTTCTTTAGTAAGAAACTGAAGTAAAAGCTAGGCAGTAGTGGTGCATACCTTTAAACCCAGAACTCGGGAGGGAGGGAAGGAAGGAAGGAAAAGAAACTGCAGTGATTTTCACCGACCTGTGACAGTTATTGCCAGTATCATTTATACCCAGCAGTTTTGAGATTACAGTAGTTAAGAATCTACTTATTGCCGGGCGGTGGTGGCGCACGCCTTTAATCCCAGCACTCGGGAGGCAGAGTCAGGCGGATCTCTGTGAGTTCGAGGCCAGCCTGGTCTACAGAGCGAGATCCAGAAAAGGCGCAAAGCTACACAGAGAAACCCTGTCTCAAAAAACCAAGAGAATCTACTTATTAGCTTTTAAGTGGGAAGTAAATGTTAAGTCTCAGATGGACAGGTCTGTTACATATGAACATTTCTCATGGTCCGAAAACAAAATAAAAGAAACAACAACAAAAAGAAACACAAAAATTGGGCTGGAGAGATAGATGGCTCAGCAGTTAAGAGCACGGACTGTTCTTTCAGAGGACCTGGGTTATATTCCTGGCATCCATATGGTGGCTCATAATCATCTGGAACTTCAGTCCCAGGGGACCCAACACCCTCCTCTGACCTCCTTGGGCACCAGGCACAACTGTGGTGTACATACATACATGCAGGCAAAACACCTATACACATAACTTTTAAAAATTAAATAAAGAATGTATATTGTAAGAGCTAAAAAAAAAAAAAAAAAGCTGCCTGTATGGTCTCAACCAACTGTGCCCTGTTTAGGCAATCACTTACCAACATATTAAAACAAACATGGAGCTCAAAAATGTTTTATTTCACAACAGTTCTAGACCAGCTAAATGATCAGTTAGACACCTATAAATGGGTTTCCGTGAAACTTTCTGAGGTACTACATCGAACACTTATGCTGGAAGACCTCAAAAGCAAAGAAGCCCGCAACAACCTCATATGGGCAGTAAGTTATGTGAAAAAGCATGACTGGAGAATGGAGATAAAAGGGCTTAATTTTATATATATAACTTTGAAAAGAACACGAAAACGAAATGCCCAAGTAGATAGTTTAAAAAAAAAAATGGAAAACCTGGCCAGTGTGATGCTCAGTGGGTAAAGGTCTTCGTGCGAAGCCTGATGACCTGAGCCTGACCACCTGTGCCTTATGATGAAAGGAGAGACCCAATTCCTGAAAGTTGTCCTCCGACCTCCACAGGGTGTCATGGTGTGCACGCCTGCCCCTGATAAATGTCAATATAAGTAAGCATAAAAGAATAAAATATGAGTGAGGTAACCCAGACTCAGAAGGACAAATATGGTATGTACTCACTCATAAGTGGATACTAGATATAAAGCAAAGGATAAGCAGACTACAACCCACAGCTCCAGAGAAGCTAGCTAACAAGGACAATCCTAAGAGGGACACATGGGAAGGGGGAATGGATGAGAGAGCTCCATGAGTAGACTGGGGGTGGGGGAGACAATAGAGGGCAGGGGATAGGGATGAAAACGTAAGGGAATGGGATGGTCAAGCTGGAACAGAGACGGAGTGGGAGAGCAATGAAAGAGATTCCATGATAGAGGGAGACATCCTGGGGATAGGGAGAAACCTGGTGCTAGGGAAGTTCCCAGGAATCCACAAGGATGACCCCAGATTAGACTACTAGCAATATGGAGAGGGTGCCTGAGCTGGCCTACCCAGGTAATCAGATTGGTGAATACCCTGTCATCATAGAGCCTTCCTCCAGTAATTGATGGAAGCGGATGCAGAGATCCACAGCCAAACACCAGGCCGAGCTCCAAGAGTCCAGCTGAAGAGGGAAGAGGGATTCTATGAGCAAGAGGCATCAAGATCATGATGGGGAAACCTACAGAGACAACCAAACCAAGCTAGTGGGAACTCATGAACTTTAGACCAACAGCTGTGGAGCCTTCACGGGACTGGAGCAGGCCCTTTGCATAAGCGAGTTGTGTAGCTTGGTCTGCTTAAGGGGCCCCCTGGCAGTAGGACCAGGCTCTATCCCTGGTACATGAGCTGGCTTTTTGGAGCCCATTACCTATGGTGGGACACCTTGCACAGCCTTGATGTAGGGGGAGGGGCTTGGACCTGCCTCAACTGAATGTACCAGGCTTTGCTGACTCCTCATGGGGGGCAGGGGGGGGGGGAATGAGAGGGGGATCTGTGGTTGGTATGTAAAATGAATATATTTTAAATAAAATAAAAGAATAAAACATAAAACTGAAGCTCAAAGGAAACTACACTTCAAGAAATAAGCAGAAATGTACAAGTACAGGCATGAGCCTGGATAATATCTCCAAAGTGTAAAAGAAGAACAGAGATGAGGACTGGCACTTACAATGGAAGCCACTGAGACACAGGCTTTTCTATGTCACACTGGATACAGAAAGCCAGAAACACAAACCAAAGGAGAAGAGTTAACGTAATGAGTGCAACAGCAAAAAGGTTGAAAACACCTATCAATGACAAGATCTATTTTGAAAAAGTCTCGACTACAGTAAGTGTCTGGAGATTGGTGACCTTAAAAAATGTTGCTCCATGAATAGCCAGTGGTAGAGTGCTTTGTACAGGACCCTAGGTTCAATCCCCAACACTCATGGTGCAGGCAAGGGGCTCTACTAGAGTGAAGCAAGGAAAGCGGCCAGAAGCGCAGTGGAGATGGAAACTAGCCCACTCAAAACAATTGTGAGAAGAGGATGGTGGACTCTGTTGCTAACAGAAACAGACACTGCCTTTTCTGATACTGCCTGCTGTCACAGCTGGATCCCCAGAATACCTCAGATGTGAGAGCTTATTCTCACTCCCCATTACACTATGACACTAGAACGAGATATGGGTTAAATTCTGAAGCTAGAATGTAAGTATAACTTACAAATAAATGGGCAGATATGACAACTATCATGCCTCAATTACCAAAAACAAATCACATACCTTATTAAAAAACAATCAACCCTTTCTGCCTGTCTCACGGCTGAATTTATGTGACCATGAATTCACAGCCAGATACAAAACAGACCATATTCTGCTACAGCGTGTTTGTGTTTCTGCCTTCCACTGCCTTCAAGTCCTTTTGGCAACTCTCAACACTGTGACCCCCCCACTCAGCTCACCACCAGGTGGCAATGAATAAACACACAAATTGCTGCCTAGAAGAGACAAACATGGCAAAATGTTCACTGTGACTAGCAGATTCACCTAGCAGTTAACAGTTGGGTACTTCTACACTGACAGTTTTAACTGTGTTCACTCATGTTAAAGTAATCCTTAAAAATTAAACATGAGGCATGGGAAGGATGGGGGGCATTGTTTAATGGATTCAGTTAGCTTTATCAGATGAATAAGCTCTGGAGAGCTACTACTGTACAGCATAGTGACTGTAGTTAATAACATACTGTACACTGGATACATGCTGGAAAAAAAAGAAAGAAAAAAGAGAAATGCTAAGGGGACATCCTGAAAGTTCTTACAAAAGGATAAATGTGAGGCTATTGATATCATTTAGAGTTTGACTTCATCATTTAATAGCATTTAGGGGATCAGAAGTATAATATCTCAGTAGTAAGGGCTAGGATCTAGCATGCACAAGGCCCTGGGTTCCAACCCTACTACCATAAAGCAAAGAATAGCTATGCTGTATGTCATAAATACAAACAAGTTTCACCTTAAGAAGGTCAGGGAGGGAAATGAAACATCAAATTCTCAGAACTGATGTAAAGATTAAATAAGACACTATAGGTAAAAATATAGCTAGGACATAGTAGGAACCCTCCTACAAATGATTGCTTTCTTCCTTCTAAAACTGAGTGGTAGGAGATGTTACTTACAACCCATGAGCCTCTAATTCAGATGCATTTAGTAGAAAATGATTATAATCCATTAAACACAAGGGCAACCCTAGAATGATGAACTTACTGATGTAGTATTTGTAAAACTTTGCTTAAAAAGGAAACTAGAGGTTCATTGATTTGTATACTGCACTTGTGAAACACACTTGTATTTACAAGACAGAAAACATTAGTAAACAAAAGCTACTATTTAATATTAAATGCTATTTTCTTTACTTAATTTGAAATTAGGCTTTCTTAATAATTATTGCTATTTGGGTAATCAATGTTTTATTAAGCAGGTTTTACATTTATACCCGTTATTATAAAAATGGAAAATATTTTTTTTTCTATTGCTGCAATAAAATACCCTGACAAAGCAACTCAAGGAAGGCAGGCTTTGTTTTCTATCATTTCAAGGGTGCAGTCTGTCATGAAGGGAAGGCATGGCGGCAGGAGTATGAGGCAGCTGGTCACACTACATCCACAGTCAGGAAGCAGAGGCTGATGAAAGTCTATGCTCAGGGAGCTTTCTCCTTTTTATTGAGTTCAGGATTCTAGCTGGAGGAATGGTACTGCCCATCCCAAACTACTCTAGATAATTCCTCATAGATGTGCCCAGAGATTTGTTTCTATAGTGACGCTAAATCCCATCAATTTGACACATGTATGTATAACGACTGTCTGTAAACAGAGGTTTCATGAAAGCAAAACCACTGATCCACAGGCCCATGGCTCTATGGCTGGAGTCAGTGCCTAGTTGACAGTTCAATCTTCATCACCCAACAGTACCCGGCACAATAGAGATGTTCTAGGAATACTGGTTAGTTAAGTACTCTAAATACTGTGAGAACACAACTGACTCTCTGAGGATACTCTGCAGGAGACCATGGTTCAGCACCCACATGTTGACTCACAACCGTTTTTAACTCCAGTTACAGGGGATTCAACACTTTCTTCTGGCCACTGCCACCTAGTTTTCACATGATACACATGTGGGCAAATACTCATACACAGAAAATAAAAATAAATCATTTTAAAACTGGGAGAAATATAGTTATTCAAACAAGCTGTACAAACTATAAAACTGACGATATTAGAAAGTTAAGAAAGAAGACCATGTCCTACAATCCTGATGGAGGTCAAGAGCAAATAAGAATGTATTTTGAGCTTCACAGTTCTGCCCCGCTCCTACCACTCTGAAAGCTAGCTGAGTGCTGAAATCAGGTCCTCAAATGGTTACAAAATGAACCCAGTAGCCTTCTACTTTTGACTGTTCTTCCTCTGACTGTAAAACATTTACACAATCATTCTCTCAAACATACATTTTCAACTATGATGAAAATCTCAGATATCACAAAGTATGGAATTTGCTCATAGGAACACCTAGCAATTAGTAAATAATATTTGTTCTCTCAGAACTGGTAGCAGAATGATTATTAGAAGAATATCTCTATTAAGCCTAAATATCTATAAAGCACTAAAAATTACTTAATTCATATTGAAGTTTGTTTGTTTGTTTGTTTCTTTGTTTCTTTCTTTCTTTATTGTTCTTTTTCTTTCTCAGCAGAGAGAAGACTCCAGTGATAGAAGGTGATCTTAGCTCCTGGCCACTGCTCTGTGATCTCTGGGCTTTTAACTCTGCATTTGGTTCTGTGTTTCTTTTATTTAATAAGACTGTTTAGAATTACATCTACATTTGGCACCCAAGAGGCAAGAATTCTTAAAAAACTGCCCAGCTTGGCCCAGCTGCACAGGGCTCCCTGGCTCCACCTGGCTCGGCCCAGGCCCCAGGCCAGGCCCCAGGCCTGATCGGAGCACCTGGTCAGAGCTGCATTCCACTGTAGCTACAAGCGGTTACCCGCAGCTGGAGCTACTTGCAGCCAGATTGCGGTGCTACAAACAACTCAGGCCCAAATCTGCTTAAGAGGGAGCACATGGCACTGGCTGCTTCTCTCTCCCTCTCTCCCTCTCTCCCTCCCTCCCTCCCTCCCTCCCTCTCTCTCCCTCTCTCCCTCTCCCTCTCTCTCTCTGCACAAACACGCTAGGTAGCTGTTTAGAAATTCTCTCGGATTTCTACTGTTTTACGCAGACTAGGTAAGTCAACTAAGATATTAGATATTTTAAAAGGAAAAACTACTTAAGAGAAAAATCTTTCCACATTAAAAAAAATGGGTATTATTTGTACATTAGAAGAAAATTGGTCTTTGTTTGATAAAACTTTAGGCAGTCTGAAAATGGAACAATTATATGAGAAGATTAATGTTGATGGGATGTACATTACACCAATTATGCATATTATTACTTTCCTTATCCTTATTTTACTATTTAAAAAGGTAGTCAATTTAAGTGCCAGGATAAAAACTTTAGAAAAACCTGTTAAAAGAATTATAGAGAGATTCAGACTCAGACAGAAGAATTTAAGGGTGAAATTATTTCAGGATTGGATTATAAGGTTACAGAAAGAAAGCCTGTTTTCAAACAATCAAACTTAGTTTATCCGGTAACAGTACAGCAGCTACCTGGTCAAGTGAATGCACAAAATAATTGGACTCCAATTGAAATGTTAGATTTAAGAAGGTTTAAGGAGGCAACAGTATCTTATGGCATGCATTCCCTATTTGTAAAGCAAATGTTAAAATCCTGGTCAACTTGTAATAAGATTATTCCACAGGACTGGAGAGAGCTGGTAAATGCTGTTCTGGAACCCAGGGCACAGTGGCAGTGGCACATGTGGTTCAGAGATGAGGCTAAAACCATAGAAAAATCAATGGAGGGCTAGAGGTGTGTAAATCTCCCAGGATCAGCTTGTTGGAGAAGGCCAAATACAAAGACAATGTTTATATGATAACTAAACCCTAATTCTATGTCGAATGGCAGCCTTATATGCATGGGACAAAATTGAGGAAGCAGAAAAGAAAACTGAGTCATTCACAAAAGTTATACAGGGCCCAAAAGAATTCTTCACGGATTTCTTACAAAGACTGACTTCAGCTGTAAACAGAATGGTCCTGAATTCAGAAGCTAGCCAGATAATAATTGAATCTTTGGCTTTTGAGAAAGCTAATGCAGCATGCAAGACAATAATCAGGCCATTAAAGGCAAGATCTGCACCCTTGGAAGACTGGATTAGAGACACTTTTTATGTTGAGTCTCATGGCCATGATGATATGTGGATAGGAGAAGCAATTTCAAGAGGTTTGAGGAATATCAGATGTTTTGTATGTGGAAAGCAAGGTCATTTGAAAAGGGACTATAAACAGGGCATTCCTAGAAACAATGTTTCTTCAAGGAACAGTGGCAAAAGAATGCCCCTTCCTTCTGGAGTATGCAGAAGGTGTGGTAAGGGTAAACATTGGACCAACGAATGTAGATCAACAAGGGACAGGCAAGGTAATCCTTTGCCTTGGTCAGGAAACTCCCAGCGGGGCCTCAGGCAGGCCCCCACAGCAAATCCAGTTCAGACCTTTCCTGTAGTCGTGGAGGAAACCCCTACTCAGAGCAATTAAATAACCAAATGCCTATTGGAATAAACCAGGATGCTCGGGGTGATGAAACAGCTGAGACAGAGAGAACAGGAAATTCAGGAGAAACCATAAAGAAAATCTTTTGGCAAACTTCTATAAATGAACAGAGACCAAAATTAACATAAGAATAAATGGTGTTTTGTTGTCTGGTCTGGTAGACACAGGTGCTGATGTGACCATAATTGCACCAGAATTTTGGCATCCAACTTGGCCTCTCCAGGACGTAAACGTTCAGCTGTTAGGAATTAGAACATTATCTCAAGTGAAACAGAGTGCAAGATGGCTCGAATGTATAGGTCTAGAAGGACAAAGAGGAAAATTAAAACCATATGTGGCTAACATAGCTATGAACTTGAGGAGTTGAGACCTGTTACAACAATGGAATACTCAGATTAACATCCCTCCAACCTCAGAAACAAATCATAAACTAACACATTTCTGAGAGAAATATTAGAAGGTATTATTCTAATGAGTGGTCACCAGCCATCCAGATTGTACAAGAACAGGGCACAACAACTGATGATCTTCCAAAGGCACCAACAGCTCTACCTTTAAAATGGTTAACAGACAAGCCTGTATGGGTTCAGCAATGGCCTTTAACAACAGAGGAACTCCAGGCTTTAGAAGAGCTGGTAGAAGAGCAGTTAAATGCTCAGCATATCAAAGAATCAACCAGCCCTTGGAATTCTCCTGTATTTGTTATTAAAAAGAAATCTGGTAAATGGAGAATGGTAACAGACCTTAGAGCAATTAACAAAGTAATTCAGCCAATGGGCTCTCTACAATCTGGAATTCCTTTGCCTACTCTGTTACCAAAAGAGTGGCCTCTTATAGTTATCGATTTAAAAGACTGTTTCTTTTCAATACCCTTATAAGAAAAAGACATAGAAAGATTTGCCTTCACAGTGCCTACTTATAATAATTCTCAACCGGTTAAGAGAGATCAATGGAGGGTCCTCCCACAGGGAATGTTAAATAGCCTAACCCTGTGCCAATATTTTGTACAACAGCCATTGGAAGTGATACGTAAAAAATTTCCTAAATCTATAATTTATCATTATATGGATGATATTTTACTAGCTGACTCAAATGCAGATACTTTAGACAGAATGTTTGAAGGAGTAAAGAAAATTTTGCCTTGCTGGGGATTACAAATGGCTCCTGAAAAGATACAAAGAGGAGATTCTATTAATTATTTAGGATATAAAATAGAGCTACAAAAAATTAGACCCCAAAAGGTGCAAATCAGGGGAGATCAATTACAGGCTCTAAATGACCTTCAAAGATTATTTGGAGACATTTCTCATCTAAGAACTATTGTTGGGGTAAAAAATGATGAACTGAATAATTTGTTCAAAACCTTAGAAGGTGACAAGGACTTAAATAATCCAAGAGAATTATCACCTGAAACTGAGAAAGAATTGGCCTTGGTAGAAAAGAAAGTACATGAAGGACACGTGGATCATATTGATCCAAAGCTGGATTGCATTTTGGTTATTTTACACTCTAGGCATTCTCCTACAGGAATTTTAATGCAGAGGGAAGATATTATATTGGAATGGATATTTTTACTAAATAAACAGAGTAAAAAATTAAAAACTTATGTGGAAAAAATCTCTGACTTGATTTTGAAAGAAAAATTGAGACGACATCAATTAGCAGGAATAGACCCAGCAGAAATTGTCGTACCTTTAACTAAGGAGGACATTGAAAAATTATGGGCAGTAAGTGAACCTTGGCAAAGAGCTTGCAGTAATTTTTTGGGAGAGATTAACAGCAAATATCCCAAAAGTGATAGAATTGATCTTATAAAGAGAGCTGATTGGATTTTGCCTCAAATTGTTCGGGAAACACCCATATCAGGAGTTCGTACATTTTATACAGATGCAAACAAACAAGGAAAGGCAGGTTACAAATCAGAAAATTTAAGTGGTTCAAAGTCCTTATAATTCAGTTCAAAAATTGGAATTATATGCTATTCTGTTGGTATTAATGGATTTTTTAGAACCTCTCAACATAGTTACTGACTCTCAGTATGCTGAAAGAGTGGTATTACATATTGAGACTGCAGAAACTTATCCCTGATGCTTCAGAATTAACTTCACTATTTATTCAATTACAAGATATAATCAGGAATAGGAATCATCCTTTATATATAACTCACATCTGATCCCATACGGGTCTGCCAGGCACCCTAGCACAAAGTAATGATGAGATTGATAAATTATTGATAGGAAATGTGCTGGAGGCCTCAGAATTTCATAAAAACATCATGTCAATAGTAAAGGCTTAAAAAAGGATTTTTCCATAACCTGGCAACAAGCCAAGGAAATTGTAAGAAATGTCCTACTTGTTCCTTTTACAATCAGACACCATTACCAGCAGGATGTAACCCAAAGGGTACTCAGAGGAATGAAATCTGGCAGATGGATGTGTTTCACTTTGCAGAATTTGGAAAATTGAAATATGTACACCATACCATTAATACTTATTCAGGATTTCAATGGGCAACTGCTTTGAGTTCTAAAAAAGCTGATTCTGTAATCACTCATTTGCTAGAAGTTATGGCCATCATGGGTATACCTGCACAAATTAAAACTGACAATGTTCCAGTGTATGTCTCTGTTAAAATGAAACAGTTTTTTGCTTATTACAATATAAAGCATATTACAGGTATACCACATAATCCTACAGGCCAAGCAGTTATAGAAAGATCAAACAGAACTCTAATGGATATGCTAAATAAACAGAAAGGGGTAACAACTCCCCGCCCCAAATAGACTGCATAATGCTCTATTAACTTTGAATTTTCTCAGTGCCAATGAGAAAGGAACAACAGCTGCAGAGAGACATTGGATAATAGAAAAAACTACAGAATTGAATCAGCCTATATACTTTTAAGGATGTACTGACCTCAGAATGGAAACCAGGATATGTGTTACGTTGGAGACGAGGTTTTGCTTTTGTTTCTACAGGAGAAGATAAGCTGTGGATACCATCAAAACTGATAAGGGTTCGATTTGAACAAGAGAGAACTCTTAATTAGAAGAGATGATAGTTCATTAACCAGCGTGACCATCCAATTTAAACTAACTTATACCATTAACACATGCCTTTTCATTTAATCAGATATAACTTGCCAAAAGGGAACCTCCCCAAACTTAGTCTTGGGGAAAGGTTTTTGTTTTTGTCTTTTAGGAGAAATAAGGCAAAGAATCTGAAGAACACTGGACAAAAGAGATATCTGAAGAAAAAGGACAAATCATCTAGAAAAAAATGTCCCAAGAAAAAGAGAAAAAAATGGCCTATTGGTATATCTATAAAATTTCATAAGTCTTCCTAAATGTTTGTTTCTGCTCTTCTCTAAAAACATTTAACACAAATGGTTGTCTTGAAGTCTCAGTTCAATTAAAAATTAAAGCTGGCTTTGGAGTTGGAGAATGTCTCTCTCCTTCTTTAAACCCAAGCATGTTGTTAAAAAGAAAATGCAAACTCCCTGTATCATTCCAGAAGAAAGAGCCATCTTCTGATATGGGACAGGAGAAAAAGCAAAAAACAAAAACAAAAAAATTAAGGGACTATTCTATTACTACTAATCTCAATTCTTTGATTCTATTCTGATTCTTTAAACTTTTCTTAAAGTATAAATTTTATATCAAAATTTACAAGATTAATATATATTTTCTAAAGTTTGTTAAGATATCAATGATCATAAAGAGTACTAACTAATTCTAGAAAAAAGGCTTCAATTATCTGCTTATACATGTCTTTGTGTTCAAGTCTTTTATCAGTTTTCTGCAGGAAATCACAACCAGGCCTAACATCAACTGAAGTCTCCAGGAAGAAGATGGGGCCCCACAACAACAACAATTCCACGTGGACAATAATAACATCACTAAGCTGACAAACATCATCTACAGATCAGCTTTGAACTACAAAGTGCTTAGAACAATTTTGAGAGGGCTGACTGAGATGATCCAGTCTCAAAGACTACTTGAATAAGGACTTGAGATAAGCCCTGAACTTTGGCATTATGCACAGACTGGACAACAAAGGACATAGCTACCTTTCCTAGAATTTGACAATTAACCCATAATTTTTCTTTTCAGAATAAAGATGCCTTTGCCCATATTAATTGGAAGCAATTTTAAGAATACAACACCCACATTCCCAAAGAGGTGGTGTGGGGCAGGTGGTTTTTTGGTCTTTTAATGGGTTTTGGGTCTGGAATAATTTTCATTGTTTAGGAGGGTTGGTTACAAGTTGTTGTTAAGGGTTAGGAAAAGGGCTAAGCAAAGGAGATTAGATTTAAGGTTCTTGTTTTAAATAAAAAAAAAACCAGGATATATATAAATGATAGAATAGAGGGTAGATTACTGAATCTACTCAGAAAAATAAAGAGAAGATATAGGTATGATATAGATAAAAAGATGGATTATTGAATCTACTTTTAAAAAACAATTACTAGTTTTAAATACTTTACATTGGATTGGATTTTTGTATATTGTATACAAATTATATATTGAGATTGATATTGTTAGAAAATGCCATATGTATATTTCTAATCTTGTTCAAGATATTGTACTTATACCATTCATTTAACAATGTAGTGCAATTTGCTGATCCTTGAATGTTATTACCAAGTATTAGGATATAAAGAAACAAAAGTTAGCAGTTAGACATTACAATCGAACTTGTAGTCATATTAGGTATGTTTTCAAGATCAAGCAGATATATTTTAGACAGACAAGTCATCTTCAAACCCTTTAGAGATCTACAGAATATGGCATTTAATATGTTTTAATAACTTAGAAATTTTTTCTTTTTCTTTTCTTTTTTTTTTTTTTGACTATGAGACTATGACTTTTTTTTTTTTTGACATGTTGGCTCCTGCAGTACCAATCTACTTCAGAGAGAATATGGGCATTGAAGAAACTGCATATGGAGTTAACTTTCATTGTGGCAAAAGTTAGCCACTGGACAACAAAGTATCCTCGAATCGACTGCTGACAAACAGGACAAAATGGATAGACAGGACATGAAACAAAGGACTACTGATTCTTGCCAAGACAAGTGGGGCTGTGGCTTTAACAAAAGGCATCTTCTGAGGTCAGGACAACATGGAACCATCCCTGAAGTGGCCTTTACAATCCGGAAAAGGTACAGTGCCTCTTTCTTCAATGGCTTCTGATGTGCAGTGGAACAGCAGCTGAAACAGTTATTCTTGAAAGAGTAACTAAGGTGACAGAGTCTAACTTCTCAATAGCAGACTGGCATTTAATAGAGGGATGTGGAGAAGAACAGGATGCTGAGATGAAGCCACACACACCACTCAAGAAGAATGGACAGCTGAATTCAAAAAACATCAACAATTTCCAGAATTTAAAATCCTGAATCATGACAGGACACTAGTGGAATTCAAGTGTTTCTGGTACATGGACTACTCTCACCAAATGTGAGGTTGAACTGTTGGCCTTGTGTACATTCTACTTCACAAATGAGTCTGTCAGATACACTAAGCCTATAGGCTAAAGATGCCCTAACGCTGTGAAGAAACCTTGGGTGACTGTCCAGGTAGCTGGCTGTTTCTGTCAACTCACAACTTTTTTGGAAGCCACTTGTGTGCACTTTCTGTTTTTATTTTTTTAAGTAGTATTATTTCCTTCTTAGGTCTCTGAGGGAGTTGAAGATTAGATAGTTATAGTTAAAGATTAGATAGTTATAGTTTTCCTTGTTAAGAATTTCAGAAAAGAAACTCACTAAAGAGGTGTAAGTGTATAAATTTGAAAGACATTATAAGATAGTTCTCTGTTAGTAATATAAGTCAGGATAAAAGTGAATCAGGTACATTTTGGACTTACCAAAATAGGATAAATAATGGAATTATTTTCTCTAAATTTGTCAAATGCAAATGAACTAGACATTGTTTAGGTATTTATTGCTTGTATATATTGTATATAGTTATTGTACTTATTGTATATAGTTTTTCCTATATTAGTTATAACTTTTTTCCTTTTATTAGAAGAGAAGGGGGAAATACGGTGATATTTTATTTGTGCTGAAATGTGATTTTATTTGTATGTTAATAAATAAAGTTGCCTGGGGATCAGAGGTTATAGCCATTAAGCAGAAGTCTGGCAGTGGTAGCACACGCCCTTAATCCGATCACATGGCAGGCAGAGACTGTGTGTGTTCAAGGACACAGCCAGCATGGTGACACACACCTTTAATCCATGTACCAACCATAGAACCTGGAGGTCTGTATAGACAGGCAGTGACGAAGAAGCCATGTGGTTGGGTTTAGAGCCAATGAGAAGGCAGAACAGAAAGGCAATAAAAATACAGACACTCAGGGGAAGGAGTGAGTGGTAAGAAGGTGGTCTTAGCTCTTGGCTGCTGCTCTCTGATCTCTGGGCTTTTAACTGTGCATTTGGCTCTGTTTCTTATTTAATAAGACAGTTTAGAATTATATCTACACTGCAATGATAAAGACCAGTAATGTTATGTATTTTATTGCTAAGCATTTTCCTTTAATATAAGGAGAAATGGAATTATATTTTATCATGATCATCCACCTATAGCATACATGTTCAAATTGAGAGCTATAATCCATTACTACTAAATAGATCAGGAAATCGATTTAGTAAATAGCAACTGGGACTATTTTTAAAAGAATAACATAGGAAATAAACAGACCTCATAGGACCTAACAAGGTATGGATTACAGGTTGAGGATTCCTTATCCAAATGCTCAGAACCAGAAGCATCTTTTTTTTTCCCTCAGACTTTGCAATGTCATAGGCACATATAAGATATCTTGGATGTGGGATTCAAATCTAACACCAACTTATCTATGTTCTGCACACACTTTACAAAACATAGGCTAAAATGAAGGTAATTTCATATAGCATTATCAGTGTGCCAGTGTTTTGACAGTGACAAGTCACACGAAATTCAGTGTGGAATTTGGCGCATTGAACTAGTCCTCAAAAAGTTTGATTTTAAGCATTTTAGATGCCTGCTGAACTATAGAAACACTACAAGAGTATTTTGAGGCAAATACAGAAGTGTTTATGGTGAAATCCTCACCCCACAACTCACTAGCAGATCTCCTCACT
Organism: Peromyscus nudipes; assembly: GCA_902168325.1. Classification (NCBI taxonomy): domain Eukaryota; kingdom Metazoa; phylum Chordata; class Mammalia; order Rodentia; family Cricetidae; genus Peromyscus; species Peromyscus nudipes. Next base: position 18,909 of record CABHPH010090668.1, read on the forward strand.
GCTGAGCCTCTTTCATTGTCTGTAGGGGACAGTACTAGTTTTCCAGTCCAAATGAAGTAAATAAATGCTGCCCGTCAATTTCACAATACCTCTGATATGATGACATCAAGCCAGTAGTGCCCCCAAATTCACACCAAAATGTTCCCAGCAGGTGTGCGATCACAGTCCCTTGTTCCTGTTCCTTTCCCTTTCCGAGGCTTGTGCATGAGAACTGCTTTGGCTAAGATTAGCATGCCATGACTGAGGCAAGGAGCTCTACTTCAACTCAGTCTCCACAGTCCTGCTCAGTCAATTTCAACGGTTTCCCGCGCACGGTGACCACTTGGTCCTGAGGCCAGTGAGTACTAAGGCCTGGAAAACTACCTGCTCAACAAGAAGAACCTGAAAGAGATACATCATGAGAACATGCAGCTATTCATCACCTCCATCAGGGTTTTCAATTATAGACAAAACAACAACAGTCTCCCCCTCCTGGTATTCTGCTAAAATAAGTCCTCTAACCCTGAGTTGAAAACTCATCTGGGCTCTCCTTAGTTAAGTCAACATTCAAGCACACTTCCTCCTATTCCACTACAAATTAGCTGAAGAGAATACTTCTTTTATTTCAATGCTTTTGTTTATTTGTGTTTGGGGGGGTGGGGAGGTGGGCATGAACACTAGACAAGCACTCTATCACATGGCTATATCCTTAATACTTTTTACTTTGAGGGAGGTCACTAGCTTGCTGGGCTGATCTTCCTGCGTTGGCCTGCTGGGTAGGCCAAGTATTAGATCTTCACACCAGACCCAACTTGGAGTTTTACATTGTTTGATCTGAAGACAATTTACTACTGTACTGACCCCAACAAAGAAATGAGGGGTTAAGTGCACTCCCCATTCTCGTGAGATTCTCAGACATGGATAGTAATCCTGGAAGCACCCAAGAGTTCACAGTAAGTTCGATGTCATCTCCTGCTGTGACCCCTGTTCTAGGTATGTGGTCATGCTAAATTTACAAAAAGACATCCCATCTGTGTGTATGTGTATGCGTGCATGTATGTGTGTGTGCATGCTAGAGGGCAACCTTAAATCCCCCAGATGGCACCCACCTGCTTTGGGTTTTGTTTATCTTTGAGACAATCTCTCACATTCTGCAATACCAACTTCCCCTTAGAAGATGCTTGTCAAATAGATAAGCCTCCAACATTTTGTACATGCGGGAGATTTTTCTTGAACTGCCTGCTCCCAATCAAGATGTGTGGCTTTCTTTTCAATTACAAAATCTTCTTCACAGCTTGCATAACTTGCTTTTATCTGTCAAAATACATGAGTGTTAACTAGGGTTTCTAGCTTTTGTCTTCATAACTAGACCCAGGATGACCTACCCTCCTGGGCTCCAATGACCCTCCCACCTCAGGCTCTCCAGAAGTTGCAAGGAGTGTTGAGGGGCAGAGGAGACACACTAGCAGCTCATCTGCAATAATTGAGTCTGGCCCTAGATTCACTCTCCAGTACCAAAAACCAAACTAAAGAACTGTGCTGTCTGTGTTTTAAATAAGCATAAAGCACAGCTTCCACATGGAGGTGTTCGTGACGTCATTCCTTCCACCAGTTGTAACTGGTGTTGCACAGAGTCACACATTGTCCTTACTGCTGCACTTGTTTAGTGTAGGGAGCCTCAAAAATAAAACAGCACCGATGACTGGAACTAATGACACAGACCTATAATCCCAGCTACTAAGGAGGCCAGGGAAGCTTCCCCAAATCCAAGGCCAACCTAAGCTGCAGAGAGAGTTCAAGGTCAACCCAGACAACTTCTAGAAACCTTGTCAAAATGGGGGGAAAAAATCCAAAGGGGCTGGAGATAAATTATAGCTCAGTAGTCATTTGCTCACCATACCCAAGGCCCCCAATACACTTAATAACAAAACTACCATGGAGTCAGTAATTTTGCTGTCACAGAACTTGCTTCACTTGTTTGGGTATTGCTCAAGAAAGGCTTTCAAGCTTATCTTCAAGTAGCTTATTTTGAAAACCATTATTCATGTTTCCAGGTGAAAATATACTTAAAAAATAAAGAACACTGAAATTACAAAATCCAGATTTCCTCCCATAGTTTTAGCAGCACTAAAATTTTATTATGAGGGATTGGTGAGATGTCTCATCAGATGAAGGTACTTGCCTAATGATCTGATTTAGATCTTCAAGTTCACATGGTGGAAAGAGAAAACCAACTCCTCAAAGTTGTCCTCTAACCTTTTCATGTACGCTATGCCCTGTGCATGCAGACACATACATACACAAGATTTTTTTTTTAATTCTGAAAAAGCAGTTAACAGGTAGAATGAGTCTATTCATTATAAAATCAAAACAAACAAAGCAAAACTCTGGAATAGCCAAAGTGATCGAATACATTAAAAACAAAACAAAGGGGGCTGGAGAGACGGCTCAGCAGTTAAGAGCACTTGTTGATCTTCCAAAGGACTCAAGCTTGATCCCCAGCACCCACATGAAGTTAACAACACAGACAGATGTTAACTCCAGTTCCAGGGAAACACCTTCTGCTGGCCTCCTATAACACCAGGCATATACATAGTACATATATATTGTCTTAGTCACTGTTGTATTTCTGTGAAGAGACACCATGGCCAAGGCAACTCTTATACAAGAGATCATTTAACTGGGGGCTAGTTTACAGTTTCAGAAGCTTAGTCCATTTATCATTATGGCAGGGAGCATGGCGGCAGGCAAGAGTGATGCTGGAGAAGTAACTGAGAGTTCCATCCTGATCCACAAGCAGAGGAGTGGGGGAGGGAGGGAGAGGCAGAGACAGAGAGAGGGGGAGGGAGGGAG
>CABHPH010090671.1:0-10417 GCA_902168325.1 Peromyscus nudipes
GAAGGAAGGAAGGAAGGAAGGAAGGAAGGAAGGAAGGAAGGAAGGAAATGAAAAGTTGTTATTGATTAGGGCAAGTAGTCCTTGTACATATAGCTGAAAAAAACTTCTGTTTGGAATATGTAATTCTATCTCAATAATACAAAGGCAGTATGATGGGAAAGCTAAATAGAAAACTGAGGGAAGAATGTGTATGGCCAACAATCACAAGACAAAAAGTGTTCCGCATCAATAATGAACAGAGAAGGGCTGTAAACCAAAGGAGAAAAGATGACAACATCAAATGTTGGTGCATGTGTGGTGGTCTGAATAAGAATGGCCCCCATAGCCTCATGTATGTGAATGCTTAGTCACCAGGGAGTGGCAACTTCTAAGGATTCGGAAGTGTGGCCTTGTTGGAGCAGGTATGGCCTTGTTGGAGGAAGTGTGTGGCTAAGGGTTGGCTTTGAAGTTTCAAAGGCCCAAGCCAGGTCCAGTGGCTCTCTCACTCTCTTCCTGCTTCCTACAGATCCAGATATAGAATTCTCAGCCTCTTCTCCAGCACCATGTCTGCCTGCAGGCTGCCATGCTCCCTGCCGTGATTACAGTGGACTAAACCTCTGAAACTGTAAGCAAGCCCCAGTTAAATACTTTTCTGTTGTAGAATATTATTTTAACTATGTAAAGATGTGTTATATTTGTTTATGCTGCAGAATATTTAAGTGTGTAAAGGTGTGTTACATTTGTTTATGCTACATTTGTTTAATGATGTAAGGATGTATTTAATTACGTAAAGATGTGTTACATTTGTTTCACCTTGCCTGCCTAAGGTACCTGATTGGTCTAATAAAAAGCTGACTGGCCCATAGCTGGGCAGAGAAAAGATAGGCAGGGCTGGGAGGCAGAGAGAATAAATAGGAGAAATCTAGGTGCAGGGAAAAGAGGAAGGCGGCGACGAGAACAAGAAAGAGGGAGACATACTCCCGGCAAGAAGCTGCCTTTAGCCAGCCAGACACGAGAAGCAGTCAAAGTTAAGACATCCAGAAAGAAAAAAGGTGAAAAGCCCCAAGGCAAATGGTAGATAAAGAGAAACAGGTTAATTTAAAAGAGCTAGCCAGAAACAAGCCTAAGCTAGGGCAAGAATTCAAAACTAATATTAAGTCTCAGTGTTATGATTTGGGAGCTGGTTCGTGGCCCAAAAGAAAAAGCCTGGTACACTTTCCTCTATAAGAGTTGCTGTGGTCATGGTGTCTCTTCACAGCAATAGAACACTAAGACAATATGTAAATAAAACAACTAGAATCCCTCATCCTGGTGTTAGTAGGAATGAGAAATATATTTTAGAACCTCTCTACTAGACAGTTTAACAGTGTTTATTAAAAATTAAAAACTCATCTGTCCTATAACACAGCAACTCCTCTCTTGTATTTGCTCAAAAACATGAAAATATTTCTTAAAGGTCTTATATAGTTATATACTGTTCTTTGAAATAGTGTGCACAACTAGAAATAGCTCAGGCATCTATCAAGAAGAGAGATGAACCAACTGTACTACTCACACAACAGAATACTCGCAGAAAAGGAGTAAAAAGAAGAAAAAGAACAAGCACTGCTCTGTGCAGTTAGGTGGGTGAATCCCAAAACTAATCATGGTAAGTAAAAGAAGCTATTTCACATGAAGTGTTTACAAAATGAATTCTAAAATAGACAAGACTAATATGGTATTGTAGCTTCACCGGATGGTGGGGAGGTAGCAGTAAGACACAGGCTAAAGAGAACTTTCTAGACTGGTTGAATAGGTTGGCAAATTACATAGGCAGATAATATATTTATCAAAACTCCTTAAGTTGCACACTAAAATTTGTGCAATTCACTGTATGAAACTTTTAATTTTACCACAAAGGAAAATAAAACCATAAATACAGGCTAAGTTCTTGCTAGTGGCAAGGGAGCACAGACATCTAGAAGAGGGTGGCAGACTGATGTCTATCTGACATGTGCATGACATGAAGCAAATATGTTAAATACCACTGCAGAATTGAGGCAGTAGAGTGTCAAGTTAGATCAAAATTTTTGATAATTAAATGCTTGTTAAATAACACTACTGCTAGGTGGTAGTGGTGCATGCCTTTAATCCCAGCACTTGGGAGGCAGAGGAAGGCAGATCTCTGTGAATTTGAGGCCAGAGCAAGTTCCAGGACAGCTAGGGTTGTTACACAGAGGAAAACCTGTCTAAAAAAAGAAAGAAAGAAAAACAAAAAAAAGAAAGAAAAAAACAAAAAGGAAAAAAGAAAAAGAACACTACCGATGGCACCAGAGAGATGGCTCAGCATTAAGAGCACTTGTTGCTCTTAAAGAAGGTCCAAGTTCAGCCTCAGCACCAATATGATGATTCACAACCATCCTTAATTCCAATTCCAGGGGATCCAAAACCCTCTTCTTAACTCTGTGGACACCAGGCATACATCCAGTGGACATACATACATGCAGGCAAAACATTCATACACATAAAATAAATCTAAATACAATTTTTAAAATACCTTAAAATATAAAAGATCACCAGAAATGGTGGTCCATGCCTATAATTTGAGAATTCTGGAGACAAAGGCAGGATGATCACAAATTTAAAGGCAGCCTGGGCTACATGTCAAGCAAGTTTCAGGTCAGCCTGAGCCATGAGACGTGACTCAAAGAAAAAAAAATCAAAACCAAAATCAAAACAGACAGGAAGTAGTGGAGCACGCCTTTAATCCCAGCACTCAGGAGGCAGAGGCAGGTGGATTGGCCAGCCTACTCTACAAAGCAAGTTCCGGGACAACCAGGGCTAAACAGATAAACCCTGTCTCAAGAAACCAAAGCAACAAATAAATCAAACCAATTGTGCACTCGTGTACACACACACACACACACACACACACACACACACACACAAAACTACCTCTAAAAAAAGATGTGTGTGACTTTTGAATAAAATTAAAAATTATAATAATAATTAAAAATTATATTTATATTATTCTCAGGTATAAGACTCAATATTATAAAGATATAAATTGTTCTAAATTATTCTATAAATCCAAACATATTCTACCCAAAATTGTAAAATAAAAAAAAACTTTCCTAAAACCTTGAAAATCGTGTTCTAAAATGTAGACAAAAGGCCCCCAAATGGCAATAACAACAGTGAAAGGAAGTGTAACCTGTCCTTTCAGACAGAGAGCCTTCTTAGACAGCTAAGGAATACTCAGTGACATGGATCCTCCCCTCCTGGAACACAGTGTCAGGCTTAGAAACAGTACGAGCTGCTTCTACACAGTCTATATGAACACTAACTACAGAACACATCCTCATCTACATGGTAAAAAATATTTAAACTAGATCCCCCACTTGAACAGTACATACACAATAAAAATCAACACTTAGTGCTGTAGAGATCCAAATGCAAAAGAGCAAACTTTCAGATATTTTATGATCTCACTTAAAAGGAATGTCATCATCTCTGTTACAAAGTATCATAAAACACAAAAGCCCAAATCATGAAATAGAAAATAGAAAAATTCTATTACTGCTACATTAAAATTATAAAATTCTGTTGAGTAAAATATAGCACAGGAAATGGCAATGTAAACAATCAATGATGGAATAGAGAAGTCCTTGACCTGCCACTCAAGCGAGCACAAGGCTTGGGGTTGTGAAACACACTCTACAAATCAATACAAACACACAGACAAATTAAAAACACCAGGGAATAGGCAATATTTATGAAAAACAAAGCCACAAAAGGAACAAAAATGTCATGTCTGACTAGTAACCAGGAAAATGCAAATGTTAGCCATGTAAGAACACTTGAAGCACACCAAACTTAGAAACATAAACTTTACCAAGGGTGGCAACAATAAAGGTAACTATTGTAATTCATTATAGGTAGGATGTGAATTCAAACAACCACTATGGGCTTAATAAAATGGCAATATCCAAAAAAGGTGAATTCATGTTTTAATATGCTCTGACCCAACAATCTCAAGCCACAGAAAAATATTCAGACACCCCTAGAAAGGCGCAAACTGGTTGAGGGCAGCAGTTTGGAAGGTAGCACACAAAGGAGTAGCGGTCTCAACAGGACTGCTCAAGAGAAAGAGGCACATACATACGGTGAGGAACTGTGGCCGCAGCCATGGAGACCTGGAATCCACAACTGCTAGGTACACCGCTAAGAGCCCAGTCACAACACTCTTACTACATGTTAAACAAGGACATGCACACTTCTACATGCAAGGATACAGACAAGCTTCGCCAGCAGTTCTGTACGGAATGTTAGCAATAAAATGTTTCACATTTGGTGCCAGAGACAGCTCTGCAGTTAAGAGTTCTTCCTGCTCTTCCACAGGACTTGAGTTTGGTTCTCAACACCAATGCCAGGCTACCCACAAACTCCTGTAAATCCAGCTCCAAGGGAGCGGATGCCCTCTGAGGGCACATGCACTCAAGCACGAGAGAGAGAGAGAGAGAGAGAGAGAGAGAGAGAGAGAGACAGAGACAGAGACAGAGACAGAGAGAGAGAGAGAGAGAGAGAGAGAGAGAGAGAGAGAGAGAGAGAAAACAAATCTTGTCCTGAACAGATGGATGGCTCAGTGGTTAAGAGCACTGGTTGCTCTTCTAAGGCCCAGGATCAATTCTCAACACCCACACAGCAGGTCACAACTGTCTGCAACTCGAGTTCCAAGAGATCTGATGCCCATTTTTGGCTTCCACATGCACCAGGCATGAATATGGTGCACAGACATACATTCGAACAAAACACCCATACACATAAAATAATTTTTTTGTAATTTTAAATCAATATAAAAATATCTTTAATAGCAAGTATATTTTAATAAAATGCACATATATAAATATTATACATGGGCATTTAGCAAGTAATGTTCAATATAACATCTTATAGTTTGCATAATATAGATTATAAAAGCATGTATGAGAATGATTATCAATAAATGTGTAAGAATGGCTAAGAAGTGATAGCACAGAAGAAAATCCACTTGTTGAGAATGGTTTATTCCTTACAGGTATAGTAGATACTCTTAAAATAACATTTCAATAGATATAGATCTAAAAGCAGCACAGACATGTTTTATTTACGAAGGGAAAGGTGCTACTTTCAAAAAACAAGCGCTGGACACCATTTTTAAAATTAAGCCAGAAGAATCTTATTAAAATTCATTTAATTCAAAGAATGGGAAGGTAAAGTTCAATGCTAGATATCATTTCAATAAACATTTCTAACAGTAACTTTTGTTCATGTAAAAGAAATTACTCCTAAATAATACGAACCTAAGACTGAAGAGGCTTTCCAGTACACCACTTTAGAGTAACTGGAATTAAAGCAGACACCGGGCCCAACACTCTGCACATGAGCGTATGTGGCACAAGAAATACAACAGGCACAGCAGAACTACAAGGACTGCCTTGGCAGGGCAGAAACGCTGTCAAGCCCATGGAAAACGGAAGCAAAAGCAATTATAGCGAAGATGCTTGCAGAATAAAATTATGTTATCAAACAATATTCTTCCACTTTACAATTAAGGCAACCCTGGCTGCCTTCCATAGTGAATGAGTCACTGGGTTAGATCTGTGGGCACACACAGGAGAAGAGTCAACATTTCTCCAAATTCAGCAAGAGCATGGTCTCCTGCTGAGGCTGTCCTCCGTAAGTGGACAACCTCCTCTTCCTCTTCCACACTAACCTCTGCTCTGCAGCACAGAAACTACCCACCGCGGGTGGCGGCACGTGTAGGACAGGTCAAGGTTTGCTGCTCTCATGGCCAGGCCAAAGGACACCCTGCAGCCTGCAGCACCTCTCCTGGAACTCTCCCTTTTAAAAGCTCGGGTGACCAGGGGAGCTTAAAAATCCTTTCAGTCTACTAGGTTATAACTTGTCTTCAGCCATCATCGATCTGATCAGAATGAAGTTGCAGTCAATGGCTTGCCATGAAAAGATAAGAACAGCAGCCGAAAGGAACCAAATCACATCCCCGAAAAACAAACGTCAACTGCAGAACAAATGCCTGAACACCCGAACACCAGATGAATGCAAAAATAAAAGTAATTATAATGACTGATAAAACACCATGCTGGCTCCCATTAGTACCAGAACCAAAAAAAAAAAAGGGGGGGACACTGAATTCTGAATGCACTGAATTCTGAATGCACCACTAGAGTGGGACACAGGGAGTGAGCATCTCATCTCTAGCATTCTAATAGAAATGGTGATTCTGCAGAATGGAACAGGTCTATGTTCACTCAGAATGGCATATTCCACCCTTGAGTGCAGTGCTCAACAGCTAGACACTGGGACGGCAGACAGAGAATTAGCCAGGCACCACCAGTCTGGGGACAGAGAGCTCAAACTTTCCTCAAATTATCCTAGAAAACTGTAAATGGCTCCTAGTGACATACAGTTTTTGATTTAAGTAAATTTTAACTGGTAGAGAAAAACTGTACATACTAATGGAGTACCTTACAATGTTTCAGTATGTATAATATGTAAACCAGGTAAAAACATCATGTCTTCAAATATTATCTTTCTTATGGTGAACACTTTCAAACTACTTACTTTGAAATGCACTCTATATTACTATCATCTCTAAGCACCCTACTATGCAAAACCACACCAGAATGCCTTCGTCTTACTAGCTATGAATAGAGTTTTATTAAGGGGGATTTAACAGTCTTTCGCACTTTGTACTTGCTGGGGATGTAGAAGTAGCATACTCAAGATGCAGACCAAGTACTTCTCATGACATTACATCCGTAGCTGGAAGAGCATCAAAAGACCAAATTGTATCTGAGCTCTAGTAAGATACAGAAAGTTACAAAACTCTTAAGAGATTAGCCGGCAAATAGCAACTTGAAGGAAGGCCATGGAATAAATGATATACTTACAAAAATGTATCAAGTACTTCAGAAAGTTACAGTACAATTACTAAAAAGCATCTTTAATTTGAAACAAATGTTACAGATTAACAGTAATATAGACTTTCAAGCAAGACGCATATTTTATATTCCCTCAGGTTTTGCACTGTCTCTTCCCATGTGCATGGAATATGTGTACCATGCATCAAGGCATATCACACTGTCTTAGGCTATCAGAACCAGGAAGCAAAACAGAGAGTAAATAGATTTAAGATTAGAGATGTCTGAGAGACTTGCCACGCGTTGCTTAACTAAATAGGGGCCTGAGCTATCAGATTCTTTGTTCTAAACTGTACTGCCTTTCATGAGAAAAATGGCTTTTGTTGTTTCCTTTTGGGGTCAGCCAGCACCTGAATAAAATATCTAATACAAACAAGAAATAAAGAAGCTAGCTCACATAAGCTTTTATCCAAGTTACTGTTATTAATTAGCTGAAAATTAAGTCTTATCTACTTATTTTCTAATAATCTCTCTGAGACAGATGATCTTAGTACAAGACTGAAATATGGATCTTTACTTCCAAGCCCATGATATGGTTGTAAAGAATACCCTTTATAGAACCTGTTTTCATGTGATCCGGCCAAGCTAGGGAAATGCTGCTACCGGAACAATGAAAACATACAATTCTTGCAGTGAGCAAACAGTGGACTTCCTATTTTTCCATCCTTAAATGGCTGGCAGAGGATTAAGCCACTGGCCCTAACTGATGCCCCTGGTTAAGTAAAAAGAACTGCTCCAGGGACCCCTTCTTTCGAGGATGCCAGGCTATACTCAGCAGCATACTGTATACATTCGTAACCTAAGAGACACAGAAGCATGTGGAGGTGGGAGAGAATAAATTCAGAAGTACATTTCTAAATGACCAAAATGCATCAAATGATTGTGTGACTTTATCTTACCAAATATATATGAATATATTTGATTCTCAATAAGTCTCAAGAAAGTTGTTCCACACAAACTCTTATTACTAAATTGCAAAATCTGTTAGATATCTTGAGAGAATTAAACACCAATAGATAAGAGTTTCTGGGAAGGTACACACTGATTAAATAATTTTAAAACCTAATTGCCCTTATATAATTTGAAGCTTCAAAGTGGGAGGGGGAACATGTTCCACAGCGACACCTCCTGGTAGGTAAGTGGTAAGTCAGAAGCAAGCCCCAGGCAAAGCAGGCCGAGGGTGGCGGACACTTAACAAAAGGTCAAGACAATGGAGCACCAGCCCTTCTGAATTACACCGGGAGCCCAAAAACAACCATAAGCCCTCTTCCTCAAAAGCTTTCCCAATCAGTAAGTGTGAAAAAGGCTTTTCCTGGCCCTAACTGCCCACACAAATAACATTTTAAATGCAAGTTAAAGGTAAGATGCCCAATTACTCCTTCCTCTTGTATTCTAGGGAATAAAATTGAAAAATATGAAATGACTCTACTGTCTCATTTCTCAATTGAGCTGAAGAAAATTAAAAGCAGAAGCCTACTTTAAAATATTTGTTTCCAAAAGGTGTGCTTTACAGTACTGAATCCTATCTCCCATTCCCCACCATACTTTTACATTAAAATCTAAGGACTAGAGTCATGTGACCAATGTTACCACTGACATCAGATTCTCAATGTAAAAAACTTAGTGCATACACTTTTCAAAGTAAAATTTACTAATGTGCTACTTCAAGCACATTTTAGCCAAAGGCCAATCAGTTAAGGACAGAAGCACAGGTTTCTGCAATGACCTGTACTATATACACCATGGACCACGCTGGAAGAAAACTTGATAAACCAGTTCAACTCCCAACCCCTATAGGATACCGCGTAATCTATTTAGGAGCCCAAGAGTCAAGCAGTGCGGTGTAATGATGAGCAACAGAAAACCTAGACTGTGTTCTTCCTTCCTACCTGCATTTCCACAGACTGAACAAGATAACCTGTAAGCATTAATCTTCTCACCTTATGTAACTAGAAGGCACTAAATGTCACAGCAATGTCATTGTGACCTGCACCTACGAACTAACTCTCCAGTAGTCACAGATGGTTTGCATGTCACAATGTCCCTACCTCGGTGACCACAGAAAGTTAACTTTTCTTTCAGTACTCTGTTTGTCTTTCAGCTGCACCCTGCTATGAGAAAGCAGCAAACAGAACCACACCTTCTCACTGTGATGTAACTGTGTGGCACAAAGGAACAATCTTAGTTTCTACCGCTGGTGCCTTCCCCCTCACCCAGTCAGAACTCAGTATTTACTTAAAATAATGGCCTGGGAAGAGTAATCCACTCTACCTAATGAAGGCTGGGATTTGGGGGGAGGGGTTAGAATGCAGGTATTTCATTCACAGATTGTGCTCCATTATAGTTATGGAATCAGTTTATTATAATATTGACAACTGAAGATGCTTGTGTTTACTCTAAAATGTGAGCAATATGACATAATAAGTTACTATACAGTCTAGCATTTTCTAAACCTATCAGCTGACTGTTACAACAGTTCAGTTATTGTAAGGGTAGGAAAATGAAACACTCTCTATACTGATTCATACCAATGACAGGCCTCACAAGTGACTTCCTTGGATACAATCAGTTTTCTTCTACTCAAGGGTTTTGTAAAGGATAAAATTATAGGAAGGACTGGGTGTGTTACTCAGTTATTTAGAGCACTTCCCAAGCAGTCACAAAGCTCCCAGGACAGCAGCAAAGAAGACACATTTCACTAGTAAATAGCTAAGGAAACTTAACATTAAAATCCTGCTCATTAGCTTTCTCTTTGGAACCTAAACATGCAGTAGGCTCTTCTCATTCATATAGTTCATATCTAATCACAGCCATCAGAAGCAGTGGCGCCACCTGCGTGAGATTAGCTGACTGAGGGGCTAGGGAACCAGAGCATCATTTTTACCTGTACTAAAGGTGAATTAATCACTACAGTGGCCTTGAACTTCCAACTGCATACATAGAGTTCTTTCCATTAAGAATACAAAATTAGTTCTCAGAACGTTAATGTGTACAAAGGATTTAACTCCACTACTTTCCCCATTTACATTTGTTCACTCACTTTTCTCATCAAATATTTATTGAGCACCTATTATGGACCAGAACTATTATGAACAGGAGCGCTGCATGCATTTAGATAAATAAGACGTAAGTGCTATGAAGAAAACCCATAGTTACCTCATCTATTTTCCTGACATACAATAACCATCCGATGTATTTTCCTGACATATAATAATGGCCTGCACGTAGACCGTGGCGCAGAATCTAAATCATTTCTAGTGAAACTGAGAGCTCACATGTGTATTCCAGTTCCAATATTCTAAATATGAGTCAAAGGAAATATAAAAGAAACCGAGAACCGATGAAATATGACACGAAACAGATTTAAAACATCTGTTCTCCACTGCCAGCTAAGCACATGGAGAATAAAGGTGAATACCCAGTCGATTTTTTTTAAGAAAAGAACACACGCACACACACACACACACACACACACA
>CABHPH010090681.1:0-10536 GCA_902168325.1 Peromyscus nudipes
CTCTCACCCTGTTCCCTTCTTGGTACAGACTCGACATGACCTCGAGGCCTCTAAGACTGTCTCACCAAGGCTACCTTTTCCTTGGCTTCCTGGATCTCTGTAGGCACTGCCCAACATCTGAGGACAGAGTGCCACTTGGCTTGACGTGGAAGAAACAGTAGATTGCAAGAGTGTAGGGCAGGCAGAGAAGAGTGGGTAAATCTCTCCCTTCTGGGGGGTGTCAAGCAGCACCCCAAAAGAGTCATGATCTGTGTACTAACAAATAATGAATCATTGGTGCCCAAAGCAGTAGCTGCAGCCACATGGAAAGTTTTCCCAGTGGGCACCGGGATGGTCAGGTAAGACATCAATGGCCACACTGTGTACTGCACCCCACTGCTCAGTTGCTGTCCTTGCTTCTCAGAAAGGGCTGCTTTTGTTTGTCTCGTTTCTCCAGAGCCGACTCGAGCTGTGGAGCAGGACCAGGGGTCCAATAACCACCAGGGAAGCCGTCTGCTTACTCCTCACTGTCGATGTGATCTAGGGACCTGGTACTGAGCAACTAGACCAAGAGGAGGAGCCTGCACGGCCCAGCTCATCAATGCCCCGCCACTATTTTTAAATATGAGTGAATGCCTTGTTTATAGGTACACAGGGAGAATACTTCACGTAAGTTTAAAATGAAAGGGTCATCCCTGTGTCCAATATCAACCCCAAGAAACAGACAACATCAAAATATCCTGTTCTTGAAGGCAGCTCCCCCTCAGCCCCACCCCCCCCCCCCCACCAATGCTTTCTGTGTTCAGGGACACACACAGCCAGCATCTTTTCTTTTAACACGCCTTTTCTATCGTGATGGCCGACATTTTCTAAAGTCACTCTACCCCCCATGCACTATGGGAATGTTGAGAGTATTTAACTCTCTCTGGATCTTTCCAGTTGCTTCTAGTTTTTATCTCTCTTGTAATAAAGTGACTAGAAATTCATAAGTATTATGCCCATTTGCTTATAGCTCCTGCTTATCTTATAAAACTGCAATTGAGCGCAAAGCTACACAGAGAAACCCTGTCTCGAAAAACAAAAACAAAAACAAAAAAAAAACTGCAATTGAACACATACAAATTTTTCTCCATAACACTCAAACAAAGGGATATGGTGCCCATTTTAGAAATGAAGAAAAACAAAGATTATCTAGGATCAAATATCTGGTCTTCAGAGCAATCACTCTTTAGGTAGGTGCTTATTGGACATAATTGCTGCCCTTTCATTAAACAATAAAAAGACTACCAGCTGAATCTTGCCCTCTTGGTGTTTATAGTCTGCTGGGGGATCTTACATATGTTGTGAGGGCTCTTGTCTAGATAGAAATTGGGTCAAGTGCTTTGAGGAGAAGATCTGAAGTGTTAAGAAGGAATATTAGACGGGCTGAATTGAGGCCAGGCCGTCAGGAAAGGCCTGATGGAGGCAACGTTTAAGTGAGAGGTAGAGGAGATGTGTGAGTGAGGAAGGCCCAGGCAGAGAAAGCAGCAGGCACAAAGTTTCAGAGTGGGAAAATCTCTTTCTGTGCTTAAATATCAGGTGGGAAATCTTTGCCGCTGTGGAGCTGTGATTAAGAGAGAGTGTGAAAAGTGACTGGTCCTTATGGGTCATGGAAAGGGATTCTGGATTTGTTCAGAATGTGGTGGGAAGACACAGGACCTGGGAGAGAAACCTTAGCTGTTTTGTGGGGAACCTTCAAGATACCCTAGATATGCCCAGGAAGACACCAAATCTACACTCTAGCTGGGTTTTTATCCTTTAGATAAGAATAATTTAGATAATTCTAAAAATGAGCACACATCAGACCTGTACTTGATGTCAATCATCTTGCCTCGTACTTTTCATAAGTTGCTTATTTTAATATTCATAGCAACTGTTTGAGGTTAGAAAAGTTGCTACTACCCTCTTTCAAAGTGAATTAATTGAGAACAAATAGGAAAGTAACTTGCTTAAAATGATCCAGCTAATTTTCTATGATATATATAATAGACAGTATCCTGAGCAGTAAAACTGCCTCTGCTGTGGGATGTCTTTCTGTATGTTGTGAATATGTTGCTTCCATTGGTTAACAAATAAAGCTGCATGGCCTATGGCAGGGCAGAATGGAGCCAGGCAGGAAATCCAAGAGGAACAGAGAGAGAGAAAAGGTGGGGTCAGGAGAGATGTCAGCCTGCCACCCAAGGAGCAACAAGATGCCAACAGACTGGTAACACCACTGTAGCTAGAGTTTTCCTGCCTGGCCCACAGTCAGGACAAATCTGTGTCACCTGCCAGTCCCGCAGCCGCTCAGACCCAACCAAGTAAACACAGAGACTTATATTGCTTATAAACTGTATGGCTGTGGCAGGTTTCTTGCTAACTGTTCTTATATCTTAAATTAACCCATTTCTATAAATCTATACCTTGCCACGTGGCTTGTGGCTTACCGGCGTCTTCACATGTTTCTTGTCATGGTGGTGGCTGGCAGTGTCTCTCTCACTCAGCTTCCTGTTCTCTCAATTCTCCTCTCTGTTAGTCCCGCCTATACTTCCTGCCTGGCCACTGGCCAATCAGTGTTTTATTTATTGACCAATCAGAGCATTTGACATACAGACCATCCCACAGCAACACCACGGCCACATGGCAACATACAGATTAATAGAAATGGGTTGATTTAAGATGAAAGAGCTAGTTAGTAAGAAGCCTGAGCCATAGGCCATACGGTTTGTAATCAATATAAGCCTCTGAATGATTATTTTATAAGCATCTACAAGAGCTTGGGTGGGAGAGCTTTGTCCAGATGTAGGGTTAGGCAGATCGAGAAACTTTCCCCTACATGCCTCAGTAAATTTAAGGACCTGAATCACACAAACTGTATCTTCTGGCCACAGTGGAATTAAATTAGAACTTATTGATAAGCTGTCATGGATGCCTAGAAACTAGAACAACACATCTCACAGATCAAAGACAAATAATAAGAAAGCCTGGAAACTATTTTGTTCTGGGAAACAAAATTAAGAAATGTTGAGGTGCGTAGAATGCAGTTCAAATAGTGTTTCCAGGGAAAACTGAAACTTTAAAATGCTTCTGTTACAAATGAATAAACACCTAAAGTCAGTGACCTAAGTTTCTAATTTAGAGAGAGAGAGAGAGAGACAGACAGACAGACAGACAGACAGACAGACAGACAGTGAGCTAAAAGCAAACAGAAGGGAGAACCTAGGAATAATGGCAAAGGCCAATGAAACAGAAAACAGAGGGCAACCTAGAAAACTTGCAAAGCCTGTATCTGGTTCTCTACAAAAAATTGGAAAAGACTGACGAACTTCTAAGTAGACTAATTTAAAAACATTGACCACTAAGATGAGAAACAAGAAAGGAAATCAATGTAGATCCTACTGCCATCGAGAGTGATGATAACTGGGTGTGAAGAGGTCCAGCAGATGAAATGAAATGGACCTGAAAAATAAAACTTGCCAAAGCCAACACAAGAAACAATACATAAACCATCTCTGTGCTAATTAAAGACATGACCTGTGTTATTAAAAGTCTGCCTAAAAAGAAAACACCACATGCAAATGGTTTTACTGGTAAAGTCTATCAAATCCTCCAGGAAGAAATGCACTAACATTCCACAAATATTTTTAGAACAGAGAAGGAGAGGAATAGTTGCCCAACTGTTTTGCAGGTCTGATCCTATCATCCTTGATGCTCAAATCTGATAATGTTTAAAAGGGAGAAAATTATAGCTCAATATTCAGTAGCAATGTTGACATAAAAGTCATCAGTAAATTTAATCCAATAGTACATAAATTGGTCAATTTATTATGATCAAGTAGAATTTACCCCTCTAAATCAAAGCTTGGTTTAATATTTGAAAAATCAATCTATTTCAACCAAATAAAAGTAATGAAGGGAGAATCTCAAATGACCATTGCAATGTGTTTAAGTCATACGTTTGAGGCTGGGAGGACTGGTGTTCACCTGTAGTCCTAGCCCTCAGGAAACTGAAGCAGGAACATCTCCGAGAGTTCAGTGCCAGCCCTGGCTACATGGTGAGACTATGGAAAAAAAGAAAGATTGACTTTTGAAAAGAAATCTTATCTAGTTAAAATAAAAATTCACAGCAAACTATGAATAGTGGTGCATTTTTTAAAACTGCTAAAGGGCATCCACACACAAAAAACAAAGTATAAGAATCTATAACTGGGGGCTGGAGAGATGGCTCAGAAGTTAAGAGCACTGGCTACTCTTCCAGAGGTCCTGAGTTCAATTCCCAGCACCCACATGGTGGCTCACAACCATCTACAATGAGATCTGGCTCCCTCTTCTGGCCTGCAGGGATACATGCAAACAACACTGTATACATAATAAATAAATCTTTGAAAAAAAAAAAGAATCTATAACTGACATATGTAAGACAGAAGTCTTTTTCCATGAGATCTAGAACAAAGCAAGGTGCCTGTCTGCTTTCTCCACTTCTGTTCAGTGTGTGATGTGGGAGCCTGAAGTTGAGAACCTTCACCACTATCCGGGAGTAGCTAGCCTAAAGGATGCATAGGCACTCATCAACACAGGAGGACAAAAGTTATGAGGAACCTGCATAGAGTTGTGGATAGACACAATTATTCCCAGTTAAGAACTATGGGGTATTGGTTGGGATAAAAAAAAGTCAGCCAGGATCCAGGCATGAAGAGAACACCATATAAACATGGACATCCCTTAGCTCCCCATCCTGTACCCACCTGAGTCTTGGGCATTGAAAACTCTACATGCAAAGTATAATGCCCAGTGCACCAGATTGAAGGTTGTAACTGGCAGGTAGGAGACAGGTAGAGTCTGGGACTGAGAATCTCTTAAAGAAAGCTGAGCCCGATACTGAAATTCTTCCCAGCCATGAGAACACTGATTCAACTTCATTTAATTATAAGGATGTACACCCTTTTTTCTTCTGCAAAACTAGCTAGAAAAGACAACAGAGGAGAGGGAGCCATATTCATCTAGACCACAGAGAAATGCTAACTGGTATTATAAGAGTTTTTATTTTATTTCTTTTTTAAAATTTACAATTTTGGATTTTAATTATTTAGTTGTTTTGTTTTAACTTGTGTAATGTATAATGCCTGCATATACTTTTAGGAATATCCTTTCTTTTTCTGTACTGTTCTTATAATAGTTTCGGTATTATTTTTAACCATATACTTTGCCTTGTGCTGGCTAATTTTATGTCAACTAGACACAAACTAGAGTCAGTTGAGAGGAGGAAACTTTAAATGAGGAACTGTCTTTATAAGATCTGGCTATAGACAAGCGCGTAGGACATATTCTTAATTAGTGATTGATGTGGGAGGGTCTAAACCATTGTGGGTGGTGCCACCCCTGGGATGGTGGTCCTGGGTGCTGTTAGAAAGCAGGCTAAGCAAGCCATGAGGAGCAAACCAGTAAGCAGCACTCCTTCACGGCCTCTGCATCAGCTCCTGACTCCAGGTTCCTGCCCTGCTTGGGTTCCTGTCCTCACTGCTTTTGATGATGAACTGTTACAAGGAACTATGATGAAATAAACCCTTTCCTCCCCAAGTTGCTTTTGGTCATGGCGTTTCATCACAGCAATGGTAACCCCTAAGCTAAGAGAGATGCATTTTTTGAGAGGAATAGTTGACCAAAGGTGAATCAGTAAGGGCTCCATTATGTCCAACACAGTAAACCAACGAACTCCTAAAATCAGTAGCGGCATTGAAGAACAAATAGTAATCAGACCATCCAGAAAAACAACCATCAAAATCATATGGATCAGCAAATTCCTCTCAATAACAGCTTTAAATTAACATAGTGTCAAGTTGGCAATAAAAATGTACAGACCAGCTGGATTAAAGAACAATATCTAGGGCCAGTGAGATGGTTCAGTGTGCAAAGGTGACCGCCGTACAAGCCTGGAGACCTGAGTTCCATCCCAGGGATGTGTGCAAACGTGGAAAGAAAGAACTGACTCCAGTAAACTGTCCTCTGACCTCCACACATGCACTCTGCCACAAGTTCTCCCACCCCTCCTCCCTCCCTCCCTCCCTCCCTCCCTCCCTCCCTCCCTCCCCCCCCCCCCCACACGATGAAGTGAGAAAAACCTTCAAGATTCCACTATGTGGTTGTCTCTAAGAAACACCTCACTGACAAAGATACCCACAGACTGAGAGTCAAGAGATGTGAGTCAATCTACCAAGAAAATAGACAGTGAAACCGAGCTGGTGTAAACGAGCTGGTGTAAACGAGCTGGTGTAAACGAGCTGGCATAACTATTCCAATGTCTGATAAAGTAGACTTCAACCCAAAATTTGTCAGAAGAGATAAAGACAGCATTAACATGTTAATAAACGGAACAATTTATCAAGAAAATTTTATAGGTATAAATGTGTTCACTAAAACATTGTGAGAATCAAATAAATGTCTTTATGATGTGTTTCAAGGTCTTAGGAAAACAGGGAGCTGATAAAATTCTAGAAAATTTTCAGGTAAAAGTTAATAGATTGATTCTAATTATATGCAAATGCAAAGGTTATCAAATATTAAGAGCAGCAGATCCTTGCCACAGAGAGGTGCTTGAAGGAGATCATCCAGATAGAAAGCAGAGGAGGTGAGAATCCAAGGCTGTGTCAAGCATCTTTAGAGTCCTCTCATGAATAAAAGACAAAGTCATTTCTTTTTGTCCTCATTTGCTCTGAGGACCCGTCCTATTGAGTTAAGGCCAGCAAAGGCAGTAGATCTGGACATAATTAAGAGGAAGCCACACCCTCAGGAAGCTCATGGAAAGATCTTGACAGACAGCCTCCAGAGACGAGGACGGTGTGAATGTGTGGGGCATTGCTTCAGCACAGCGGCAGCCAAGAGCTAAGCAGGGTTGAGGGAAGAGACAATTGCTTGTGGAGATGAAACTAGGGTAGGAAACGGCCTTTAAAGTGAGTTGGAAGTAAAAAGAGAAGGCAACAGGACCGAAGATTTGGGGAGCTGCTAACAGAAGATCCCAAAGACAAGTGAAGGTGTAGGATCCCCACGTCTTGTAACGTGGCACATTCTGATTTGTTCTTCTGGTGGGACTCAGTAGTAAGCATTTCCAGAAGGATATGCTTGGGAGCCTATTAGAAGGTGCAGAGGGGAGTGCTTAGGCCAGGAATACGATGGCCGGTGTTTGCCATTATCATTGTGACTAAATTCAGAGGGAGCTAAGTGTCACAACAGTTGGATGACTTTGGGAATTTTCAGCCCTTCCTATAAACAACCCTGTGAGCGCTGATGAATGCCGGGAATAGTGAGCTATTACTGTGGACAGCAAGACCCAGACAGGCCAGAATGCCCGCTCTGCTAGAGCAGCAGGGTGCACTAGAATGGTGACATTCTAATAAGGTGAGAAGGACAATAAACAACATAAATGTGTCAACGAAAAAGTGCGGAGTCATCACAGCTACTATGAGGAAAATAGGAAAGAGAGGGGACAGAGTGGCAGGGACGAATCTTAGTTTTGCAAGGTAGTCAGAGGAGTAGACCTCAGAGATGGCTGTGAACCACGGGGGTGGAGGGGTGAAAGCAGTGAAGTGTATGGGTACAGGGGAGCTGCCTGGCAGGCAGAGGCCCGTGTGCATTCCCTCATGTTTTACAGGTGAGGGAACTGAAGCCACAGTGGTGTGGCTTAAAGCAGCCACACTTGTTTATTTTGCTCCCGACTCTGCAATTTGGGCAGGACTTGATGGGAATTGCAAGTCTCTGCTCAGTACACAGTCAGCAGAGGTGACTCATGGGAAGGGTCTTTGGGAAGCCTGTCCTAAGGTCAATTTCATATAACGATGATGAAATAGTGTATCTTCGTGTGTGTTTACATTTCTTCCCACTGGGGGTGGTTATATGGATGGTCAGTAATTGTATGCATGCTTTGGTAAATGACTTTAACAATAGGTTAGTATATATATTTTATGTAGTAATTGATTAAATGAACTGTACTTACATATGTTTTATACATTTGTGACGTACTTTTTTCTTAATTTGCTTGATATTTTTAGACTATACTGTTTATAGTTTAGTTTAGTCCAACTGTTTCTTCAGATTTTCACAAATCTCCAAACATGTCTGTTAGTGGGTCTGTGAGGTCAGAGGTCAACTGCAGTGCCAAGCACCTGGCTTCCACCTATTATCTAGTAGCCATGGAGTAGTATGGACTATAGCTTTTGTTTCTCTCCACAGCCATTTCCCCACGGGTAGCTCTAGGGCTAATCTGCAGCTTAATGGCCGCAGTCACAGAGAGGGGGTGTAAGAGAAGCAGACAGAAGGCAAGGCCCTTCAGAGTTCTAGCCTTGGAAGCATAGGTGTTTCTATACTAAATGTGAGGAGTTCCTGGGTGAAGCATGAGTCAGTCTCCTTGCCCCGCTTCAAGGGAGGCATGGGCATCCCTATTTGTTTTAATGTGCCCCAGTCTGATGTGCATTAAACTGCTATTAATGAAAGCTTTCGTCTTCCTTTGCCTAAGATGATGAAGACATGAAGCCAGACCCCTACCACCCTGACCACCATTGATGGGGCCTTGCTTTCTTTCATTGTTTCCTGCAAACTTCTACTTTTAGCTGATATCTGCTGCAACTTTACAGAAAGATCTCTGCACACCGCCCTATCCAATAGCAGGAGCAAGCTAGAGATCTAGATAGAGTTCTTTTTCCTCAGGTCTCTGCTTCCCTGTAGACCCCAGCCTCGTTAGTTACCACACATGCAGGTAGGGACTGGTCTCAGCAGCACAGATGTGATAACGTATCAGCCTGGGGGATGCATCATCCCCCTTTTTAGTACTGTCCCTTTTTGATCCTGTCCCTTTTTCGAACCCAGCCTGCAGACTTCAGAGAATGTGATCATTGCGAAGACAAGTGGCGCTCATGGAATCCAACATTAAAAACAAGAAAGCAAAAGAGCTTGATTTCATCAGTATCTGTAGACTCTTACAAAAGACTATGGAGCCAAGTGTGGCAGTGAGGCTGCTGCCTTTGATCCCAGCACTCTGGAGGCTGAGGCAGGTGGTTCTATGTGAGTTCAAGCCCAGCATGGTTGGTCTACATAGCAAGTTCGAGGCCATATATCTTGTCTAAAAACACAAAAAAAGCTGAAAGCATTTCTTTCCCTCCACCCAGTTCCAAAGTCTTTACTGTTTATTGTTTTAGAAAAGATGATCCATCCACTTAGTGGGATAAAGAGCTGTGTCCAGGGATCCAACATAATGCTGTAAAGGACCCTGGTTTTTCCACCTCTACTCATGCATCTGATTGTGGACTCAAGACTTGTAGTTAATCAGTTCTTTAGGTCTAAACCATAGACTGATAGATCTCTTTCTCAGCATTTTACACTGAGTCACTGTTGTGAATGATGTTCCCACCAACTTGAACACAGAATTCCCCTTGAAGGGTGCCTGGCTTAGAATCATCTGGATGGGTCTCTCCCAGCATCATTCTGCCTGTCTTCACAACATTAAGCCCCTCCCAGGCCACGGCCACTCCAGGCCCTGAGTTCTTGTACTTTGCCAGCCCCGGAAAGCATTTCTTAAGGAGGAAAACAACAGCAATAAAAAGCCCAACAAAGAAAAGAGTGCACACAAGTCATCAGCCTAGAACAAGATGTTGCAGGCAGAGAACCTTGAAGACTACTTAATATCTACAGAGGGGAAGGGGAAGGGAGTATGAAATCAGTGATGGCTCACACACACACCAAAATGAATGGAGATCAATGGAGGCCAGAAGGTCTTATTTCTCAAGACCAGAGCAGCAAGCCCTTGAAGAGATGGCAAAATAGCACAAGACTATGGAAGGGTGGATGTGCACATCAGCTCTGCGCTGCACGGTTGCTGCCGATGATGAGCACAGCAGACAGCAGATCTGGAGAGAGCAACCCTAATTCTGTTTGGCTAAATTTGCCAAGCATAATAGGTTATGAGCCTGTATGGGTGTTCCTGAGTAATTACGCTTAATTGTTTGTGAAAATCAGAGGATCCATCAGCTACAAGCCCAATTAATTAAATGCAGACACACAAGTCAGGTTGGGGAGGAAGGAGGAGGGCTGGGTTCACTGCAGAATTAATCCGATGTTATTTTATTTAATTTTGAAAAGCCACAGGGAGATCAGACCCAGTAACAGTGGCTTCCCTGAGACAGTCTGCTAGGTTATGTTAGGGACTACCCAGCGGTGCATTTCAGGACTCTGTCAGGGCCTGAGGCTTGAAGCACCAGGAAAAGAGGGGACAGACAGTCTTCACTGCACAATGGGGGAAGGGAGTCAAGGAGAAACTTGCCCAAATGATTTGAAGAATCAGGAAAACTCAAGTTCAAGGAGACCCTAGTGATGCCTGTTCTCTACTGTGGAGAACTCACACCGTATTAGGTGGGATGCAGAAAAAGACAATCCCCCGTGGGCTTCCCCACACCCTATTGGGCGGGATGCAGAAAAAGACAATCCCCCGTGGGCTTCCCCACACCCTATTGGGCGGGATGCAGAAAAAGGCAGTGTCCCCCCCCCCCCCCCCCC
>CABHPH010090698.1:0-11168 GCA_902168325.1 Peromyscus nudipes
TGCCTGCTCAGCTCCGTCTACGTGCAGACACACTCATAGGCTCTCCTGTGTGTGCCAGGAGACGGTGTGGAGAAATGTGGAGGATCTGCCATCGAAGCCTGTTGGAGTGGCCAGGACTTTTGTGCAACCTCGTTGTAGCTTTTACCTGGCAGTCTGAGCCCAGAGGCAAGGCAGCAAGGTTGTCACCACCCTACTGGGTGACCCAGTGTCAGTTGTTAGTAGGCAATTCTGCCCACACTGGTGCTGCTTGGCAGCATGTGGGTGACTCATTCATTCCTCTAAGAGCCTGTTCAATTAGGAGCTCTACTCACCTGCTGCTTAACAGGAACCCCCTACTCCCATCAACACAACACAACAAAACAATCCCCACTCCAAATAGTGCTTTAAGTGCATTGAGGAAATTCTGTTTTCATGTACACAAAGAAATGCTGAAGTTTGGTCATGAGAATCTTTTGGTTTAAACTGTACCAAGCCTAGGGTGTAGCCATAAGCCTAGACCCTCTTTTATAAGTAAGATGTTTTTACATTTTTTTATAGTTTTCTTTTAACTGTGGAAGTGAGTACATATGTACAGAATAAACACCCCCACAACGTGATGGATAAGCGATACCACTCCCTACTCTTGCCTGCCAGTCACCCAGTGGTAGTACTCTTGTGACTTTTAGACACTTTTTTTTTTTGCATGTACTGATGTGTATATTGTTTAAAAAAAAACCCAAGTGAATGGGCTATACTTCATATGTTAGTCTGAAATGTGCTGTTGTTGGTATTTTGGTGACAATGTGGCACTGGCACTCCTCGCCCCAACACGTAATGTGATATGGCTTTGTCACCCTGTTATTTACCAGACACTAGCTGAGGAACACGTCTGGCTTCTAGACTGTCCCTATCGCAACTATTTTCTATGTTTCAAACAAGATTGTTGCTTCTGGGGGTCTGGGCCTGTGGCTCCTCTTCTCTGAGGGGGCTCTGCTTCCTCCAGGGTTGGTCCTGAACCCGTTGCTTCTGCCTTCATCACTGTAGTTCTCCTGACTGGCTTAGCATCAAGGGCAGACAGGGTTGGACATCCTAGTGTCCAGGGAAGAACAGTGAGGTAGTGCCTGGGCAGCCAAGTAGTTTGGGGCTCAACCAGGTGACATCTGCAAAGGCATGTGTTCAGCTCTCACTTGGAGGAGAGACTGACCCCTGAGGAGAGGAAGCTGCCTGGTGTGGAAACTCCCAACCTCCCTTCAACTGAGCCAAAAGAAGCTCATCCTGAGGTCCACAGACCAGTCTTCCCTGGAGTAGGTTTTAGTGGCCACAACCCTTGGGGTCTCCCCGACCTGTCCCCTAATTTCATCATAAGCAACTAATCAAAGCCTTTTTCTCAGCCCTGAATAGTCCTCATCCCAGAGAACTTTTGGAAGTTGGAATTCTCTCTTTTTTTCAAAGTCATTTCCAAACATTATCCTCCTGCCCCATGGTACTCTAGCTCCCAAGTGATGTTCTAGGCTCTTTAAGGTGAGACTCGGCGGCTCTGACCTTTCAGAGGACTCAGCTGATAACCCACAAAGGTCCTGGTGTGTTTGACCTGAGCACACGGTCATATTAGATGGTTTAGGACAGGCTGGAACCCCTGTGTGTTAGAAAGAATAAATGAATTAATAAGTGTGTGTGTGTGAGAGAGAGAACTCATGTGAAGGTCAGAGGGTAACTTGTGGGAGTCAGCTCCATTTCCAACTCGTGGGTTCAGGGACCCAGCCTCAGTCTTCAGGCTCGCCAGCACCTTTACTTGTCAACCCGCTTACTGGCCCCAGTGCTTTAGCTTGTCTTAAATGTCTTCTTGTACTCTGTTTAAATGGTTTTCTTTTTTATTTCGCTCCTGTTTGTAACTGATAGAAAGGCAAGGTGACTGTAAGAGGTCAGCAGGCTTTGACAGGCAGACCCAGCAAACTAAAGCCAATGACAATGTGTTGGATTTCTGAGATATGATGGCCACAAAGTGTACTCTGGAGCCAGGCATCATGGGATAATGTCTGTATCATTTGAATAGTAGGAGCACTGAGTGAATGAGCATGGAAAGATTCTTCCGTAGACATACCATTCCAGGAAAACGACTCAAGTGTGTGCCAGATATTATGTTATCCATGTGTAGGCAAGCCACACTTAAAGATCCTGAAGCATAATGCTGTCCCCCATCTGGCCTAAGCACAGGCAAAGTGCAATTCCACAGCAGACACCCGTGGGTCTCCCTGATTTTCTCATATCATGCAGCTCAGCCCTGCCTCCTTTTCTAAGCAGTCACTACCAGCTGCTCAGATACGAAGCAGAAGACATATGCCGGCCATTCTTAAATATCGGGAGGATATTTAAGCTCAAGCTGTTTTGCAAATATAGCTTGCAACACTCGCCCACCCCTGACTTGCCAATTAGCGGCGAATTCATGGAGGTTCCATTTGCCAGTTTGTTTGTCTTAGGTCCCAAACCAAGCAGCAACTCTTCCCGGGCATCCGCAGCAGAAAACTGGGTGCTAGGAAATTAGTGTAAGCTAGGGATCGAAAAGCTATTTGTCTTTAATGAGCTTACCAGCCAAGGACAGGCAGAGCAATGTTTGGAAAATGCCATTTCTGGTCTGGTGTCTGAACAGAGCACTGACCATAGAGAGAAATGAGAAAGGAAGAATTTGGGGCTGGAGTGATGGCTCAGTGGTTAAGAGCAGTTGCTGCTCTTGCAGAGGACCCAGGTTGGATTCCCAGCACCAACATGGTGGTTCACAACCATTCATAGCTCCAGTTCTGGGTATCTGATACCCTTTTCTGACTTCTGTGGGCACTGAGCATGCACATGGTCTACGTACACACATGCACATGGTCTACATACACACATGCAGGCAAAATACTCTCCCATAAAATAAAACATGTAAATCTAATTTTTACAAAAGGAAAAATTTGAACTGATCTTGAAAGGTGCTTGGAAAATTAGTTAGACATGGAAAAACAAAACAAACAGACAAAACAGTGTGGAGAGGGAGGATTTATTTGGAGTCACCATTTAAGGGCTACTGTCCACCACTGCAGGGAAGGAATGGAGGAGGGAGCTGGCTGTACTTGTTACATCTTGCTGAACCAGGAAGCAAGCCGGGATCCCCAAGTTCCAACATCTGCCAGATAAGCCCCACATCCAAAAGATTCATCAGTCTCCAAATAGTGCCACCAGCTGGGGACTGAGTGTTCAAACCTGTGGGGAACCTGAGCCTGTGGGGAAATTCACACTCAGACAGCTGTGTTGTATGCCAAGAGCCGTGAAGAAGACGAGAACTTGGAGCAGAAAGGGAACCAGGCAGGGACGGAACTGGGGCCTGGTTTCCCCGAGGGGGACTTAAGTAGCCCAGATTGAGCCTCTGGGTCCTTGGCCTCACTCAGAGGTCTTTTCCTCTGTCTGCCTAAATGCTCTGCCTTCTAGGAGGTTCCTCTTCTGCTCACCAGAGGTTGGGGTCCTGGCTACTGGACATGACCTGTAGTGTCACACCCTGAAACACCTGTAAGGTGGGCAAAGCCACTATTTAGAATCAAGACTGCTGGAAGCTTGCACCTAGCCAATGCTGTAGTAATATTTAATAATCCCTTTAAAGAAACAGAAATGAAGCCAGGCGGTGGTGGCACACGTCTTTAATCCCAGCACTCGGGAGGCAGAGGCAGGCAGATCTCTGTGAGTTCGAGGCCAGCCTGGGCTACAGAGTGAGTTCCAAGACAGGCGCAAAGCTACACAGAGAAACCCAGTCTCGAAAAACCAAAACCAAAAAAAAAAAAAAAAAAAAAAAAAAGAAGCGAAAATGAAGTCCCCAAATTACCTCTAGTTGTTGAATCTCAGTGAAGCTGATGTCACGGGCATCAGACTTGGTGTTGCTCCAGTAACAAAGGGATGTCTCTGCTTGGATGGGGCTGTTCATGGGCAGAGGGGAGGGGAGAGGAACTGAAGTAGATAACGGTGAAGTAGAAGGAGATAGTAAATTCAACCCAGCTGGTTAAAACCAGACCTATGCCCGGCCAGGCAGGCGAATGCCACATCTGGGCCGTTGAGAGTAGGGAGCTCAGCTAAGTCAGATGCTATAGAATAAAACTCTCAAATCAGGCCCGAGCATGAGCAGAGGCCTGAGCAGCTGCACAGATGTCCTGACTGAATACCCAGAGGTGGAGGCATAGGAAGGGGTTGGTCTAATGGGCAGAAAGCAGATGGGAAAAAAATGATGTGGTCAGGTACGGTGGTGAGAAGTCAGAGAGAGGAGTCTTCCCCAAACTGTCATTTTAAGATACATCTGGCCAAACATCCCCATCTGAGAGCCTCCAGAGACACTTATTACAGATGTTGTGCCTACTAGCTTTCTCCTGGCACCCCTCAGTTCCCCTCCCACCAAGCTTCCTGGCCATATAAATCTGCTTTTGTTTCCCTAAACTGACCTCTGACCCCTGACCTTGACACCTGGCTTAAACGACCTCTTCCGCTTGGCATGGTCATCATCGCCTCCTTTCTGCCTTGTCTTCTGTTCAAGCATTAGAGCTCTTGTCTCTTCTTGTCCATTGATGCCCTCATCCAGCAACCTTGCTCATTTTGGTATCCTAAGCACCCAGGCCTGCATCTTGATGCACTATGTCCTCAGTCTGTTCTTGAAAGTGGACAGAATGGCCTTCAAAGTCATCCAGGACTGACATAGAGACACACATGGGACGTGCTGGGGGTTCTTGGAGCAGCATGCATGCTG
This sequence comes from Peromyscus nudipes, assembly GCA_902168325.1. Lineage (NCBI taxonomy): Eukaryota > Metazoa > Chordata > Mammalia > Rodentia > Cricetidae > Peromyscus > Peromyscus nudipes. Next base: position 4,739 of record CABHPH010090698.1, read on the forward strand.
ATATGGGAAAAGACAGAGTCTTCCACTGGTCCTCATACAAAGTGACCCTGTCTCTTCAGGGGCTTGTCCTCCTGTGTGGACACAATTATATATGGCTATGGACTTTATCTTGGCTTAAGGAATCTGTCTCACTCTCAGGAGAAGCATGGTCTGTCATTGAACAGAAGAGGAATGTGGGGATTCTGGCTAAGGGGCATATAGATTTTATAGCAAGAATTAAAGAACTAGAGAGAGAACAGAGAACATTCAGGTGAACTCTTCTGGGGACAGTTATCTGGTACCAAAAACTCTACCAGGTATGGCTAGCCTGTGGCCAGTATGGCTATAAATGTGTCCTAACACAAAACCATAAACTCACTTAAAACATTTTCAATAGTTTGCTAACTCGATTGCACTATTCTCAAGTGTGAATTTTGTAGGTGGAAAGGCCATATTCATCAAGGTGATCCTTCACAGATTCCCAGATTCTCTGAGACTAGGCCAACTGGCCACTCTGTCTGTCCCTGGATGCTGTGGTTAGGGTGGTCCTGGTCTGGGTCACAAGTCCCATCTGATGATGTGTAGGGGAGTATGATGTGCTCACAGGGGAGGCTGTGTCACCTGCTCTGTCATTGGGGCCCCATCTAAAACACACAGGGCGAGAACAGGCATATGTGTTCTTAGACCAGAGAATGGAGTGTGGGGCTGTGCAGGCAGAGCTGCAGACCTCCAGACTAGCCTTTCCTCCTTCTAGGTCTCTGTGACTCTTCTTTCCTAAAGCTCCCTGAAAGTAAGTTCAGTGGGAGCTTATTTTAGGCATCACCGTGTGTAGAAAACCTCTCCTCACCTCTTCCACTCAGGACACAATCTCTGTTCTCACAAGCCTCCCTCCCCAAATGGAGCTCCTGCAAGGCAGGGGCCGTCTGCCCTCCGAATCCTGAGTACTGGGGCCAAGGAGTGTCACAAGTGGTGTGTGTTGGATGAGTACAGGAACGAATGAACGAACATTTCAGGACTGTGTCGCAGGCTGGCTTTGACCTCTTGCACCCACAAAACATCTGCACTTAGAAACGCTAGAGTGCCGGGTGGTGGTGGCGCACGCCTTTAATCCCAGCACTCGGGAGGCAGAGACAGGTGGATCTCTGTGAGTTCAAGGCCAGCCTGGGCTACCAAGTGAGTTCCAGGAAAGGCGCAAAGCTACACAGAGAAACCCTGTCTCGAAAAACCAAAAAAAACAGAAAAAAAAAAGAAACGCTAGAGTTTGGGACCAATCCTATGCTGGTTGGGGGGCAGTGCAGCTGGGATGGAGTTCCAGGTCGCTCATACAGACTGAGTGTGAATGACTTCACCTTCCCTGGAGAAGCTGCCATGGCTCTGAAAAGTGCTCCCAAGCGTTAATGATGGAGTCCCCAGGAGGCTCCTGTCAATCCAGTGCTAGGATCCTGGTTCTCTTCCCCCTTCGTCTCTCCTCACAGCCTCTTGGTCCCTCATTGTGTTCTTCCCTTTACCTCTCTCCTCTAAAACCCCCACACCACCGCCATAGGCGGAATCTTTAAAAACCCAATTTCCACAGCACTCATACCGTGAAAACCCCAGGGAGTTGTCAGTGCTTCCCAGGTCAGTTGTAAGTTCTTTAGACCGGAAGTGAACTTTTCATCTCTGTCCACCCTGAAACGCATGCAGTCACGTGGACCCAGCCTCTCGGGTCTGTACCTGGTGTGTGACCCACCACACAGAGAGACACAGACACACATATACACACAGACACACACACACTCAGACACACACACAGACACACCCACCCACCCACCCACCCACAGCTCAGGAAACATCACGGGGGAGGGCATCAGAAGACTGCAAGCCACAGGTCGGGAATTCCAGTGTTGAACTGTCACAGCAGCTGTGGTTGCCTGTCTAAGACTCGCACAAGATCAAGCCAGTTAACACTCCTGTGTGAAGCAGGAAAGGCTCATGAGCCCTCCCCTGAATGGAGGCTCTAGTGACAGTGAATGAGAGGGAGGGAGGAACAGTTTTTCTTTAGGGGTTGTGGCTTCAGGTAGTCAGCCATGCTCCAGGGGATGGTCCCAGACCCAGGGGTATACGGGCAGCATAAAATGGATCTGGTAAGCTATAACATTTTTAAAAGAGGACATGAATTTGGGAAGTGGAATGGGGAGGGAGGGCTGGATCTGGGAGGAGTTAGGAGGAGTGGGGGTGAATATGATCCAAATACATCAAATGCACACATGAAATTCTCAAAGAACTAGTGAAAACACCATATTAAAAGGAAAGGCTGTGTCTGTGTTTGTTTTATCAACCACTCAGTTAACACTGGCTTCCCACTGCTTCGTCCAGTACTTCATTTCCCCATTAGAATCCCTTTGCACCCAAGTGCTGGGCACACATCCAGGGCACAGTACGTGAGAGCTGAGTAAAAACTGGATGGGGGGGGGCTGGAGAAATGGCTTATCAGTAAGTTCTTACCACATGGGTGGGCTGTGCTGGGAGGGGAGGCTGGCAGATCACCAGGGCTCATCAGTAAGTCCTTACACACTGGTGGGCTGTGCTGGGAGGGGAGACTGGCAGATCACCAGGGCTCATCAGTAAGTTCTTACCACACTGGTGGGCTGTGCTGGGAGGGGAGACTGGCAGATCACTGTGGCTCACTGTCTACCAGCCTGTTTGAATCACCAAGGTTTAGATAACAGCAAGAGACCCTATCTCAAAAAACAGTGGATAGTGACTGAGGAAGATGCCTGAAGCTTGACCCAGGTCTCCATACAAATGTGCACATATGTGTACACAGACCAGCACACGCATGTACACCTTAGTACACTACACAGGCACACACAATAAACAAACAAATAAATCAAAACTGGAGGAGATCCTGTGGCCTGGAAGGGGTGAGTGGACAGTGCGGCTTCAGAAGGCTTTGCTTTTTTTTCAGTTTGGCTGTGGGTACTGTTTATGTCTTTTGACTTGTCAATCAGCCGAACCTCATTTCCACATTGGCAAAGTAAACGTAACCTTGCTGAGTCTACAGAGGTCACTGATTATGTGAACACCACATTAGAACTGCACAAGCATTCGATGACCCTTGAAGGACAAACTGCGCAGGGATCTCCTTGAACTGCAACTTAAACATTCTCCTTCTCACTTCCAGACTTGCAACCCTATTTCTCGAACGAGGGCCCAACAGGATAGGCGGCATCTACAAGAAGGCAGTTTATAGACACTTCACAGATGGCAGCTACTCCACGGAGATTCCCAAGCCCCCCTGGCTGGGGTTCCTGGGTCCCATCCTGAGGGCGGAAGTGGGCGACGTGATTGTTATCCACCTGAAGAACTTCGCTTCCAGACCTTACTCTTTGCATCCTCATGGTGTTTTCTACAACAAGGATTCAGAAGGTGATTCTTCCTTTGAAGTGCTATCCTAATTAATCTTATTAAATAAAAACCCAGAGTCAGATATTAGGGTGAAAGCTGAAAGATCAGAGAAGCAGAGCAGCAGCCACTAGAGACTTCTTACCTCTACAAAATCTCAGACCAAATGAGGCTGAGATTCTATCTCCACCTGCCTTATATTCCCGTCTCCAACTCCTGAGTGCTGGGATTAAAGGTGTATGTTACCCCTGCCCAGCTCTGATTCTCTTTTAGACTGGTTCAATCTCATGCATCCCAGGGTGGTCTTGAACTCCTGATCTTCCTTGCTTCCTCCTCCCAGGTGCTGGGATTAAAGGTGTGTGCCACCACTGCCTGGCTTCTGTGGTTAACTAGTGGGTAGCTCCACTCCCTGATCTCCAGGCAAGCTTTATTTGTCAGATCACAAACAAAATATCATACAACATTTCCCCCTTTTTGTCTAAATAAAAAGCAAAGGTTTTAACTAACATAGAAGAACTATATACAATAAGTACAATAACTATATACAAATATTTAAGGCAATGATTACATTAACAATGTCTAGTCCATTAGCATTTGACAAATTCAAAGAAAATACTCCATAATCTATCCTATCTTGGTGAGTCCAAAGTGTTGTACCTAATTTACTTTCTATCCTAACTTGCATTACCAACCCAAAACTATCTTTGTATGTCTCTCAACCTTATACACTTTACATCTCTTTAGTGAGTTTCTTTTCTGAGTCTGGTAACAAGAAAAACTATCTAGTCTTCAACTCCTTTAGAGACCTAAGAAGGACATAATGTTACCTGAGTAAGCAGGAAGTGTAGAACAAACAACTTCCAAAACTAAGAAATGACAGAAACAGCTGGCTGCCTGGACAGTCACCTAAGGTTCCTCTGAAACATTGGGGCATCACTCTTTGGCTTACAGGCCTAGAATATCTGATAGACTTATCTGTGAAGTGGGATTTTTGAAGCACTGTCCTGCCTAGTCTTGGCAAAGTTTGGCAGTCACTTTCTTTTGTGTCCTGCTTGTCCAATTTGGACAGCATACAGTCAGCAGTCAAGACAAGGGCACTTTCTTGCCCAATGGCTAACTTTTGCCACAAGGAAAGTAAACTCTATATGGATTTTTTTCAATGCCCATCATCTTCTCTGAAGTAGATTGGTGCTGCCAGGAGCAGACATGTCTCATTGGCATAAAAATACTTATGTTATTAAAATATCTTAATTACCATATTCTGTAGATCTCTGAAGTGTTTGAAAACCACTTGTCTATCTAAAATATATCTCTGACCTTGAAAACATACCTAACATGACTACAAGTTTTATTGTAATAGGTAACTAACTACTAACCTGAATTTCTTTATTATCCTAAATAGTTTGCAATAACAACTTTCAAGGACTAGAAATTTACATTATATTGTTAAATGAGCTGCATAGGTACAATACCTTTAACAAGAGTAGAAAAGTGTGTACCATATGTTCTAAAACAATAACCTTAACAAAAATCCATATCAATGTAAAATATTTAAAACTAGTAATTGCTTTTTTGGTTTAAAAGTAGATTCAATAATCTACCTTTTATCCTATCATTTCTATAACATGTATACAGTATAACAAAAATAACCTCAAATTTGTATCAATATACAAAAATCCAAGCCAATGTACACTGTCTAAAGCTAGTAGTTGCTTTTTAAAAGTGGATTCAATAATCTACCCTTTTATCCTATTTCTATACCCCTCTTTTTTCTTTTTAGAATAAGAACCCTGAATCTAATCTCCTTTGTTCACCTTTTTTTCCTGACCATTACCAATAACAACTTGTAACCAACCATCCTAAACAATAACAAATATCCATAACTACTGAACAACTAAAAACCACCCACTCCAGCTCTTGGGAACATGGGCATCATGGTCTTAAAATTACTTCCTGCTGTCTGGGGGTGATGGCATCTTTAGGGGACCCTGAAAAAAATTGGGATAATAATTGTCAAGTTCTGGGAGAGCTAGTTATATCATTTGTTGTCCAGTCTCCTTGTAATGGGGAAGTGCAGGGCTTATCAAGTCCTGGCTAGAGCAGTCTGTGAGGCTGGATCATTTCAGCAGCCGTCTTGAAATTGTCCTGAGAAGTTTGTAGTCCAAAGCCAATCTTTAGGTGGTGTTTGTCAGCTTAGTGGCATTACCACAGTCCAGGTGAAATCATTGTTGTGGGGCCTCATTATCTTTGTGGAGACTACAGAGATCCTATTAAGCCAGATTATTCCTTTTCTTGGTAATTTTTTCCAGGTAGTTCTTCCTTCTTCTTTGGATGCTTATTTGTACAAAGGTCTGTAAATTCCTCAAGATGGTTATTTTTATTTTTTCTGAAAAGACAAAAACAAAACCCTGCCCCAACCCTAACTTTGGAGAGGTTCCCTTTTGGAAGTTATATCTGATCAAATGAAAAGAATTTGTTAGTCTTATAAATTAATTTGGAATTAGTGGTCATGCTGGTTGATAAACTATTGTCTCTTCTAATCAAGAGATCTCTCTTGTTCAAATCTAATCTTTATAATATTTGCTTTATGGTTTCTCCTGAAATTTTTGTTTTATCTTCTAAAGCTGTTCTATCATCCAGAGCAGTATGACTTTTTACAATAGGCATTAGGTCCTTTAATTGCTCTTGGAAGGAGTTTTCCCCATGGTGAATGACTGAAAATTGTACCAGTCTGAGATGCTGGCTAAATGACCATTATAGTGTCGACTCCTTTGTCTTCCTAAGTTCAGAACTCTGTGTACAGAACAGTTAAACATAGAGAGTGCAGCAACCAGGGACCATGCTAACGCTCTGATAGCTGTTACAGCTCAGATAGGAATTCCTGCCTCGTGAACAAGTCGAATCCTCTCCAAAGGTGCCAGTGGGGATTGTCAGACAAACTCCAGCATGGAGCCCCAGTCAGCAACCAGCTGCTAAGAGAGAGCAGAGATGGAAGGAAAACCTTCATAAAGCCTGCTGAGAAGATGCCACTTTCTTCACAGCTCCGTCTCAGGCTGAGAGTGACTGT
>CABHPH010090703.1:5390-17255 GCA_902168325.1 Peromyscus nudipes
TATCTATCTATCTATCTATCTATCTATCTATCTATCTATCTATCTATTTACCTATGTGTGTGTATGTATATGTGTATATGTGTATGTATATAATTTGATATTAATATTGAATGTATAAATAAATATATTGAATATACTGAAACATTTTTATCCACTTTTTAAAAACTTTTTATTGATTCTTTGTGGATTTCACATCATGCATCCTGATCCCACTCATCTCCCCGTCCCCTCACTTCTGCCCTCTGCCCTTGCAAACTGCTCCAAAAACAAAACTTAAAAGTAAAACTAAAATGTCAAAAACAACCATCAACAATAAATAAAAAAATAAAATCTCCACGTGGAGGCTATAGTGTGGCCCAGTGAGTTACAGTATACCCCTTAGTTCATGCATCTTTATTTGTTCGAGGCCTCTGGCTTCTGCTACACTGTCAATCCTGCGCCCTCAGTCAGACTCCTCTTGGATATCCTGTTGTTGCCTTGTGTCATGGAGAGCCTGTAGTTTTGGGTCTGCAGGTCTGGCCCCTTCACATGCTCCAGCAGTTTATAGATAGACGGATGCTGAGGTGGGCTACTATGTAGTCCTGGTTCTGGGCCTGGATGGTAGCTGGGTTGGTCAGCCTGCCAGCTTTCCCTCATCATCACCACCCAGGCAAGCTCTCCAGCATTGCCTTGGCTAGCTCACCCAATGTAGCAGCAGCAAGAAGAGGGGCCAGTTCTCCTGCTCTCATACCCTCAGGTCCAGTTCACCTGCACTCACACCACCAGGGCCAGTTCACCTGCATTCACACCACCAGGGCCAGTTCACCTGCATTCACACCACCAGGGCCAGCTCTACTGTGCTGCTCAAGTGAGGTGCAGGGCCTGCTCTCTGGATTGCTGCACTTAGTGAGGGGCAGGGCCATCTCTTCTGTTCTCATGCCCCTGAGGCTGGTTCTCCTACCTGTCACAAGTGGCAAGTGGGGAGGGCATATTTCCTTTACCCTTGCCCCTCCATGCATATGAGAGAGGGGCAGGAGCAGCTCTCCTGTTCTCCTGCCCACAGGCCTGGCTCACCTGAGCCCTACCATCAGGGTTTGCTCTAGTTTGCTGCCCAGATAAGGTGCTATGCCACTCTTCCATGTGCTGCAACTGGTGAGGGGCAGGGCCAGCTCTCCCACTCCCATGATCTGGGGGCCAACCCTCTTGCCTGTCACAGGTGGCAAGGGGTGAGGTTTATCCACAATTTTCAATCTGTTCTTCTGCTGATGGACGTTTGGGTTGAGTCCATATCTTGGCTAATGTGAGAAATGACACAGTAGACATGGGACCGCAGCTCACGCTTCTTCATACTGATTTGGTTTTTAGAATGTATATGGCACCAATTTTAAAAGTTCCAAATAACTATATATATATATATATATGTATGTATGTATGTATATATATGTATGTATGTATGTATATATATATAATGCATGTTTATTTTTATTTATTTTTGTTATTGTCTTGATTTGGGTAGACTCGTAGGGCTAGTATCTTAGTTAGGGTTTCGTTTGCTATTCAGAGACACCATGACATGGCAGCTATTATAAAGGAAAGCAATTAATTCAGGCTGGCTTATAGTTTCAGAGGTTTAGTCCAGTATGTTCATGGTGGCAGGAAACATGGCTGCGTGCAGGCAGACATGGTGCTGGAGAAGGAGCTGAGAGTTCTACATCTTGGATCTGCAGGCAACAGGAAGTGGACTGAGTGCCACACTGAGCATAGCTTGAGCATACGAGACCTCAAAGCCTATCTTCACCATGACTTACTTCCTCCAACAAGGCTTCAATGGCTCCAACAAAGCTACACCTCCTAGTAGTGCCACTTCCTCTGGGGACCATTTTCTTTCAAATCACCACATTCCACCCCCTGGCACCCATAGACTTGTACACATATCATGCAACAATGCACTCAGTCTAACTTTAAAATCCCCATTGTCTCATATAACAGTCTCAAAGTTATTTAAAAATCTAAAGTTCAAAGTCTCTTCTGAGATTCATGCAATCTCTTAACTGTAATCCCCTGTAAGATCAAAATAAAAAAGAAGATCACATACTTCCAACATATAATGACACAGGATATACATTACCATTCCAAAACATAGGGAAGCGGGCATAGTGAGGAAATACTAGACCAAAAACCAGCTGGGCAAACTCCCAACTCTGCATCTACATGTCTGATGTTAAAACACTCTTCAGATCTCCAACTCCTTTCAGCTTTGTTGACTGCAACATACTCTTTCTCTTGGGCGGGTTCCACTCTCTGTTAGTAGCTTTCCTTGGCAAGTGTCTCACAGCTCTGGCATCTCTAACATCTTGAGGTCTCCAAAACAATCAAGGCTTCACCTTCACAGCTTCATGCTGTGGCCTCTCTAGGCTTCTATTCAGGGTACCCTTGACATGTGCCTGGCCTCAGAAACTTTCCTTAGTCGTAGAGGAAGATTCCAAAGCCCCTTTCTTCTATCCTTGACTCTAAATCCAGAACCACCTAGCTGAAGCTGCCAAGTTCTGCTGCTTGCTGGGGCTGGATGTGGCTCCCTCATTCAATTACATTGTCACCAGCTTTCTGTTTTCCATGGTTTTTTTCACTGCCTAAGCTTTACTATCCTGAAACTGGATCTGTAGACCAGGCTGGCCTCAAAATCTGCTAGCCTCTGCCTTCTAAGTGCTGGAATTAAAGGCATGCATCACCACACTCAACTCTAAGCTTTTCTTTAATTCCTTTTCACAAGTTGGAAACTTAGCTGGGTGGGATCATGCCCTGAGATTACCATTCCCTTTATTCAATTTCTTAATCCATTTGTCTCCTTGAACACAGGACTTAGCGCCATTCCACTTCCTGGTCCTTCCTTTCTTCTCAAATTGCACATTTTGTATTTTTACTTGCTTGGCTTGCTCCTTTTCATTATAAATATTCACAAGAGTGACCACTAAAAACCATATGACAGAGTCAATACTAGGCTGTTTTGAAATTTCCTCTGCCAATGCAATTAATCCAGAGCTCTTCACTTTAGCGTCAGGTAGATTCTTAAAACAAGGGCAAAAAGCCGCCACATTCTTCACCAAAATATCACAAGAATGATCTCTAGGCAACATATTAACATTCTTCTCCTCTGAAACCTCTTGAGCCAGGCTCCCACAGTTTAAATTACCCTTAGCACCACTGCCTCCCATGCCCCTACTAGTACGTCCCATTAAACAGCACTTAAAACATTCCAGTGCTTTCCTAACTCAAGCCCCCAAAGTCCAAATTCCTCCAAACAAAAAAGCATGGTCAGGCCTATCACAACAATACCCCAGTCCCTAGTACCAACTTATATCTTAAGGTTTCTATTGCAGTGAAGAGGCACTATGACTAAAGCAACTCTTATAAAGGAAAACATTTAATTAGGGCTGGCTTACAGTCTCAGAAGTTTAGTCCATTATCTCCATGGCATTGTGCAGGCAGACATGGTAAAGGAGAAGGAGCTGAGAGTTCTGCATCTTGATCCTCAGGCAACAGGAAGTGAACTATGTACCACACCAAGCATAGCTTAAGCATAGGAGACGTCAAAACCCACTCCCACAGTTGATACACTTCCTTCAACAAGACCACACCTATGCTAACAAAGCCACACTTCCTAATAGTGCCAGTCCCTATGGGAACCCCTTTCTTTCAAACCACCACAGTAGAGAGAAGAGCTGAGTTGTTCAAAGTCCTCTTGATTTACCGCTTCCTCTGGTTCCTTCTTCCTATAAAGTTTCAGCTACCCTTTTGGGGATAATACAGACCACTCTTCCTTAAAAAACAGCCAAACCAGGTATGGAATTTGAGAGGACTTGTATAATTCAGTTACTTTGTTCTATACTTGAGATGCCTTCCTTCTGTTCCTATCTAGAGGAGTCTACCTTTAAATCAGCCACCTTTATATCTCTGTGATCAAGAGAAAGGAGGATTTCTCTGATTGACCCTCTCAGAGGGATTTCAGTCCATCATGGTGGGGAAGGAAGTTGGAACAGGAGTGTGGAGTGGCAGCTTATTCACTTGGTGTTAGACAGGAATCAGAGAGTACAGGCCAGCAGCAAGGCCAGAACCTTGCAAGAGCTAACTCCTGCCATCCATGCCTTACCGACTACAGGCGCCACAACCTTTAAAATAGTACCAGAAGCTGAGAACCAAGCATTCAAGACACAAGCCAGTGTGTGACATCCCATAGTCAAGCCGTAACAACATGAGTGTTGACTGTGATTTACACATTGTGATAAACATTAAGTAAAACACAGCCTAAGCTCAGAGGAGAGAGGGGTAGACAATCCTACAGATAGATAAACTTTAATATTGCTGTATATGTACCATGTGGCAACAGAGTGCAAGGAGGTGTGTGTGTGTGTGTGTGTGTGTGTGTGTGTTTAGGAGAGTGTGGGCTGACTGGCAGAGTAGAAGGTGGAGCAATGAGATTTTTCTTTCAGAAATACAATGAATGTGCTGATTCTAGAATGTGTAAGATTGGGGTTCTGGTGAACACTTGGTGTAAGGAGAGTGCTTGCTTATTTTTAAATCCACCACTCATGAGTAAGCTATCAGCATGGAAATTCTTTTGTTTCTCCCTGTGTGTGCTATTTAGGGGGCCAGGCTCAGTCGGTTTCTGCTGTATATCACCCACCTCTCACCTCAGCAGTTGACACCTAGAAAATTTTGTCTTTTATTTCTTAGGGGAAGCTTAGTTACAGCCTGTGGTGAATCCCAGTGTATTCTGCGTTTCTCATTCTATGACCCATGACTGCCTAACAAATGTGTTTTTCATAGTAATAACAGAAGCATAGGAGGCCAAGGCCATACCACAGAGGCACATTTCATATCTCAGCTTTTATCATGCCCTTAACCATCTTTCTAGACAAGGCAAGTCATGATGGCCAAATTCCATATCAAGGAGGACTCTATGCTTTTCCTCTCAACTAAGAAGTGCTGCTAAGTGACTACAAAACAGAGTAAAGGCGGGAGCTGGGAACAATAATCTACTCTGCCACCAAATTTTCCTGAAATGAAGTCCTTCTGGTAGAATTCTGAAGCAGAGGACAATAAAGGAGCTTTGCATTCATCTCTACCATCAGGAGGAAGGTACAAAAAGGCTACAGATATTTTAAAGGTGGATTTGAACGAGAAAACACCAGTAATCCATCTGCAATGCTTTATTTGAATTCCAGGGATGCTAGTTCAACATTCACCAAGGAACTCATCCCTTCTCATTCTATAACTTCCTCCTGCTGACATCAAGGCAAATGTTAAATCTGGCTATATTTTATATCCAGCCCTTAGAATTTTGCTCTCTTTTCAAAGTGTGCAAATGCCATGTTCTTGTATCATCAGACATACAACTGTCCACAAAATCACAAATCACTGCATCCTGGCAAGAAGTTCTTCCTGGTTTTGATATGTTAGTACTGCCAGATCTGTGTGCCATTCCTGATGCCAATCTGTCAAAAAAAATCCTGGTACATATTGAGAAATGTACACATACATGCACACACACATGCACACACACCAGAAGGAGGCCTGCCTGAGAACCTTGTGTGAGAGAGGATGGCATGGCTAGGACATGGCTAGAGCAAATCCTCCCATCTAGGAAACACCCATTTTCAGGTCTCTAGAGGAACCCAGATGGTTTAGGCCTCACACCCTCCCTAGAAGGTACCCATTCTAGTTAACACCCAATTTGAATGGTGCTCAAAAAAACTTCCTTGGAACATGTTTGTCTTAGGTCCACCAGAGGTCACCTTGTGGAGGGGTACTGATTTGTACCCTCCATGGGAACATGCCAAAGTTAAGGTCTCACAAGCTGTTCTCTTCTAAGTACACGCTTCTGTATTTGACCTTTTTTCCTCCCTAACATCACAGGGTGTCTCGGCCTATTTTATAAACCTTGTGCAAAGTATTCTTTGAGCCAAATAAGAGAAATTATTAGAAAAGTCCCAGAAAGCTGGAAAAAGTTAACCCAGACCCGAGAGTAAACAAAAACATTTTCACCTCAATTTTGTTTGGGGAAAGTGCTAGATTTAGTACTCTCCACTTTCTAGTTAGGGAGAAAACTAAAAATAAACAGCCCTATTTTGCAGATTGTTATCTTTTTAAACTAGGAATAAATAAATCCTGTGTTTTGCTCCTGGGCGGTGACATTGAAAACAGAGTGTTTCTGTGTTTTGAACAGTAATTTACCCAGGAAAGGACGAGGAGGTGATGTAGCACATAGTTGCTAGTGCCGCAAGTTGTAAAACACTTGACGGGGCCACAGCTCTTCTGAATCATGGGAGTGACGTTCAGATGAAAGCAGATCGCTGCCCCAGACACCCTCTCACCCTCAGCTCAGCCAGGAACAATGCCCCTTGGAGATGGGCCAGGAGGAGGGACCACCTGAGACTTTGATTTTATCGATGGAAAAAAATCCTTACAGTTTAGTGTAATTTTCAAGTAATGAAAAGGAATGGGACCACAAAGGAAATCTGAGCCCCTGCCCTTTTAAACCAATATGTAAAGCACTTATGGTGCTCCTGTAGACGCACTGGGGTTCTCAGTAATTCGATAGATACCACTTACTGAAGTTAAATCAAGATCAGATAAACAGCTTAAATAGATTAATAAGCACTAAGGAAATAGAAGCATTCATTAAGTCTCCCAACCAAAAAAAGTCCAGGGCCAGATGGTTTTTAACACAGAATTCTAGCAGACTTTCAAAGAAGAGCTAATACCAATACTCTTCAAATTATTCCACAAATAGAAACAGAAGAATTATTCATTTTATGAGGCTACAGTCACCCTTATACCCAAACTACATAAAGATTCAATGAAGAAAGAGAATTACAGACCAGTTTCCCTTATGAACATAGATTGAAAAACACTCAACAAAATACTTGCAAACTGAATCTAAGAATACACCAAACATATCCAAACTTGATCCACCATGATCAAGTAGGCTTCATCTCAGAGATGCAGGGATGGTTCAACATATGAAAAATCTGTAAAACTAATCCACCATGTAAACAAACTGAAAGAAAAAACACAAGATCATCTCATTAGATGCTAAAAAGGCCTTTGACAAAATCTAACACTCCTTCATGAATAAAAATCGTGGGGAGATCGGGGATACAAGGGATACACCTAAACGTAATAAAGGCAATTTACAGCAAGCCAACAGCCAACATCAAATTAAGTAGAGAGAAGCTCAAAGCCTAAAATCAGGAATAAGACAAGGCTGTCCACTCTCCATATCTATTCAATATAGTAATTAAATTTCTAGCTAGAGCAATAAGACAACTGAAGGAGATCAATGCTGTGGATATCTTTCTGTATAAATAAAACACTGATTGGCCAGTGGCTAGGCAGGAAGTATAGGTGGGACAAGGAGAGAGGAGAATTCTGGGAAGTGGAAGGCAGAGTCAGGGAGACACTGCCAGCTGCCACCATGACAAGCAACATGTGAAGATGTCGGTAAGCCATGAGCCACGTGGCAAGGTATAGATTTATAGAAATGGATTAATTTAAGATGTAAGAACAGTTAGCAAGAAGCCTGCCACAGCCATACAGTCTGTAAGCAATATAAGTCTCTGTGTTTACTTGGTTGGGTCTGAGCGGCTGTGGGACTGGCGGGTGACAGATTTGCCCTGACTGTGGGCCAGGCAGGAAAACTCTAGCTACAGATCAAGGGGATACAAATTGGAAATGAAGAAGTTAAAGTATCACTATTTGCAGATGATATGATAGTATACAAAAGTGACCTTCAAAATTCAACCAGGGAGCTCCCACAGCTGATAAACAACTTCAGCAATGTGGCTGGAACAAGATTAACAATTACAAAACCAGTAGCCCTCCTCTATATGGATCAAGGAGGAGAGGGAAGCTTGGAGTTTAGGAGCCAGAGCGAAGCAGGAGGAATGTGGGAACTGGACACACAGAGGTGCAGAGACATGGGGTGCATCAGATCAGCTGGGCACCTCAGACATTACCAAGGTTGTTGGGAGATGAGAACCCCAAAATCAGACCATGGGGCACAACCACTGTGGCAAGCTAATACATATATGTCCAGATCCAAATTCTTGGATTTATAATTATTCTTTGGAAAGAGTCTTTGCATATGGGATTATGTTACAGGTTTTGAGAGCAGAGATTATCAAAATTATGCAGATATCCCCTAAGCATTATCACAAATGTCTTCTAAGAGATAAACTGGACAACCAGAGAAGGCTGTGTGACCACAGAGATGAGAGGTTAGTGACATATGACCACAGGGCCAGGATCACCATAACACCAGCAGACTGAGAAGCTGAAGGAGGCAGGGAACCTATTCCCCTCCAAAGCTTCCAGAACAAATAAGACCCTGCCAACACCTTGATTTCAGACTTAGCAGCTTCTAGAGCTGTGAGACAATAAGCACCTATTGTTCTAGCTCACTGGTGTTGTGGTGACTGGCTACAGCATTTTAGGAACTGAGTACTCCTACCTTTGGACCAGAAAAGGAACAAGGGTTTAAAAGTAAGAGGTAGCAAAGAGCTTAATGTCACAGAAACCAAAGCAAGAACTTAAAAACGGACCAAAGGCAGTGGTGTCAGAGGCTAGGACTGAGAAACCCGACTAAGATTAGGTGGAAGCCGTAGGTAAGACAAAAGGTAATGGTGACAGCTACCTGAAACTGAGAACCTACTGTGTGCCTGACACTGCTACAGCATGTCATAAGCTTTGGCTTAATCTCATAGCAACCCTACGTTCAACCCCACTTCCTGGTGGAGAAAATAAGCTTTAAAAACGGACAAAACAAAGCTATCAAATCACTTGCTCTAGGTAGGTATGGCTATGATTTGAGCCCCCAAGTTCTGATTCCAGCACCTGTATCTTAACTCCTGTTGTACTTACCCTCTCTTCAGCCCTAAAGATGTGCGTTTCTACAAGTTCTGGCTTTGGGGACTTTATCAAGGCAAATGATAGCTCTCAGATAGAAGTGTTTTTCTAAATGCAGTTTCTTGTTGAAAGGAGGGAGAGAGAATAGAAGACTTACCTCATCTGAACCTCATCTTCCTGTCTGATAGGAAAAAGAAGGTTTCTGTTGAAGCTGAGGGAGATGGCCAAGTTGTAGGTCACAGGAGTGTAGGAAAGTGTCATGGTATAAATGTGAAACAAAGTGCTTAATTAGAAATGAGCCATTTTATTGGCTAGCTTTTGCTTGTGTGTCATCTGTGGCCAAGGTGTGATTGCATCAAGTAGAAAGCAACATACAGAGGAGAAATGGCTAGAAGAGGGAACCATCATCTCTCATCTGTTGTATGGGAAGTAGTTTGCTCAGAGCCGAGGAAAGAATGAAACAAGTGAAGAGCATGCTTCTTGCCAGTGGAGATTTGATCTACTTGGAGAAACGAACCCTTGGTGGTCCAGAGGATGAACCAGAGTTTAAGGATGTTGCATGTTAAAGGACCTGTTGAGTTATTAAATTCTAGGGTGCTAACTGGAGTGAACAGAGGAATTGAAAAGCTTCAAAGAGAAGGGACCAGCTGGTTCTCACCATGAACGTGTTTGAATGACAGTCAAGACCCAGAAGGGCATTTGAGCGTGATGGTGGCATGACTCAGGGAAAGACAACCAGGAGAGGATTCTAGAAGATAGTGGTTCAAAAGAAGGTCAGAATTTAATGCTTTCCTATCTCTACACAAATAGACCTCAAGTTCTTATGACCACTGCATGCTTAAAACAGTCATGCTTTGTGTTGGTATTCAGTCTGTCCTTTTACATGACATAATTGAGAAGAGCAGAATCTCTCTGTGTGACCTTAGACAAGTAATTTCTTGAGTCTCAGGTTTCCTATCTGTAAAATACAGATCTGTCTCTGTCTCTCTCACTGTGTGTGTGTGTGTGTGTGTGTGTGTGTGTGTGTGTGTGTGTGTCTGTGCACGCGCTACATTTGTGGTGAAGCATTAATGGGATAAAAATCAATGTATAGAGCAGTGGTTTTCAACCTTCCTATGCTGTGACCCTTTAATACAGTTCCTTGTGTTGTAATGACCCCCACCCACAAAATTATTTTGTTACTACTTCATTACTGTAATTTTGCTACTGTTGTGAATCATATAAATATCTGATAAGCAGGATATCTGATGAAAGGGTCATTTGACCCTCAGAGGGGTCATGATCCACAGGTTGAGAGCCACTGATCTAGAAGAATGCCTGATATTTTGTTAGCCAGTGTCGTCATTTTCTAAAGTAATTAAGAACAAATTAGATGATGTAACTTATTGGATGATTCATTTCTAAAGATATGACTTTGCAATCTTTTACACTTTTCAACATTTTCAAATGTTTGCAGCACATTTGTTCTTCTTGTATTAGATATTTATTTACATCTCTCTCATGTCAATGGACTTGGCCCTTGTAGAAGGAGAGATTTAATGTGCCAAGCCTTGTTTGGCACTCTGAGGACTCCTGATTTGTAGGAGGGTTAGAATGGGTTTGTTTCAGCATTGAGGATTCTTCCAAAATTCCACTGTGACATATTTCCCTTCCTCATAGCTGTGCTCTGTTGAAACTACTCATAGGTCATTTATTTTTAACATTCTCCCCATGATCTGCATTATTACATTTTGAAGC
Organism: Peromyscus nudipes; assembly: GCA_902168325.1. NCBI lineage: Eukaryota > Metazoa > Chordata > Mammalia > Rodentia > Cricetidae > Peromyscus > Peromyscus nudipes. The sequence continues at coordinate 16,011 of CABHPH010090703.1, forward strand.
ACAAGATTTAACAGTTTCAAGTACCTATGCCACTACATATCCACAGTGTAATTTTTATTCTCATTTATGTCACTTTATACTTCTTTGAGAGGTGTTATATAACACTGAGGAGTGCCATGCTGAGCCACAATCCTGTTCCCTTTACTCAACACTCACCCATAAAAGGTATAATAAGTAGAAAGTGGCCTAGCTAATATTTTCAGCCGGAACCTCCATGTGCTATCTAATGTTGACTGAAAATTTTCTCCCCCATCCCTTTGCTCTGTTATCTACAAGTTTGTATGGACTCCGCTGGAGTCTTCTGGGTCTGGAGACATCCAGGCTGTACTCTGAAAATGTGGAACTTAGAATGATATGATGGAGGAAAGTGGACAGGAAGAAAGATATGTTAAGACCGGTGTGCCAGTTATAGCCCCAGAAAGGGACATCTTCTATTCCCACATGTCCATATACTTTGGCATCTCATCAGGGTATTGACTGACAGAAGAAACCTACCAGAATGTTCCCAAGGGGCTAGCTAGCTAGTCCTAACTTGGATGAAACTTCAAAGACCAATACTCAGACTCACGGTATCATGGGTTTGGAAACCAGATCTTGGGGACAGACTCACACTAAGCAATCCATAGGGAGGTAAATGTATTGAACCCCAGGACAGAAGTTTGTTAGCTTTCCCTGAATTCCCTACGTACCATTGGATGGGAAGAAAAGTGGAGGTTGCCCTCATCCTATAGTGGAAGACAAGCCCTTATCCATAGACGGTCCAGCAGACACTGCCAGGATGAGGAGCTTAATGGCATAGGAACACCCAACTGTGCCATGGGCCTATATGGCTGTTCTGTTATCAAGAACTTTCTCTTATCAACTATTTGGCTCCCTTGAAATATGGTTGGTACTGGAAAGACAGGATAAATGTTTACTTCTTTTACTTTGACAGGTTCCTGAATAATAACTTGGTATTTTAGCCACCTCCAATGGTAACCAATGCGTGTTTTTAAAAACTAATTTGGACCTGGAGTTCTTGATTTTCCAGGCTGTTCCAATCACCAGTTCTGGATTCTCTGTTAGTCCCATGAAGAATGTTCTTTGATTGTCATTGACACTCCAGATATTCAGCGTCAGTTCCTAGATCCCAAAGTGCCATAAAATGCTGTGGATGACTGATTGATAAATAAAACGCTGATTGGCCAGTAGCCAGGCAGGAAGTATAGGCGGGACAAAGAGAGAGGAGAAGTCTGGGAAATGGAA
>CABHPH010090709.1:0-13667 GCA_902168325.1 Peromyscus nudipes
TTTTTTTTTTTTTTTCCTTTTTTTAGTCTAGCACTTCGGAATTTCATGCAAAACCAGCCATGGCTGTGCTACTGGTTCCAGAACTAGGAGCTTTGCCTTGCTCAGTACCTCACGTGAGCATCAACTGTGTTTTAATGATGCAGTAATATGGGTATGTCCACCGCCTCCAGTCTCCAGTCTCATTGCAAGAAACAAAGTTACAGGGAGTATTTTCACATGTACCTCGTAGTGCACATACAGGAGCGTCTTGAAAATGGAGTTTCTAAAAGTGGGGCTGCTGGTTTCAAAATAACATTTCCTGTGCTTTAAATATGCTAGTGTTTCTATTTCATTATTAGTTGAAGGCCCACTCCATTAGATAGAAATAAAACATAATCCACCTAGAGAAAAAAAATCTTTTATTTTGGAGGTGACTTGAACGTATTTTCTCAGTCTTTTGAATTACTTGTTGTGTTTAGTGGATGCATTTTGTGACATAGGATTTACCTGTCCTTTTTTTTACAGTGACTTTTTCCTGAGGCACAGTGTCAAGGAGGCCTAAGTCCACTAAGCAGTGGAAGGAGACGTTGCTCTCTGAAGACTCACGGATAGCCAGAGTTCCCTGGCCATATTGCTGCCTTTCCATGGTCGGAGGAGCAGAGCTAGTATCAGACTGTGTCTAACAGACACACAATGTCCCCTCTAAGGACTCCACACAGCAGGGCCGTCGCTCCTGGCATCTCAAGTCCCAAAGCAGACCCTGCTTCTGACATCTTTCTTTTTGCCTTGGAGTCAGCCGCTCTCTGTGGTCTTTGCTTTCTGTAGTCAGATCTTCCTGGAGCCTCTCTGTGCGTCCGTAATTCACTTTCTTATGACACAGATTCAATTCGGTCCCACCCTTAAAGGCCTCGTCTTAACTTAATCTCTTTAAAGCAGTGGTTCCTAACCTTCCTAATGCGACGACCCTTTAATACAGTTCCTCATGTCGTGGTGACCCCTCCACCAGCACCATAAAATTATTTTGTTGCTACTTCATAACTGTAATTTTGATAGTGTTGTGAATGGTAATGTAAATGGCTGTGTTTTCCAATGGTCTTAGGTGACCCCTGTGAAAGGGCCAGTCGACCTCCTGAGGGGTCACGACCCACAGACTGAGAACCACTGCATTAAGGGCTTTTTGCTTTGAGAATAGTCACATTCAGAGGCACTGGATCTACATCAACATTTGAAATTTGGTGGAACACAACAGAATCACTGTTTATTGTGTTTCAAATAATATTGGTTGTATTATGGAACTGTAAATCATCCTTCCTTAAACCACAGAATCAACATAATTAGCTCAACTCTAGGGGGATGTAAAAGAAAGGAAAAATAATATAAAAACTAGTTGAATAGTTAACATTATTCCCCACCCCCATCCAAAGGAAATATATCCCAAGAATCCCTGGACATGTTTGACTCCACAGAATGTACTAAAATATAAATTTTCTATGTTTCTATGTGAGTACCTATGGTAAAATTTAAGTAATAAATTGGAAACTCTAAGGACTTAACAATAATAAACGATAATAAAATAGAATAATTATAGTTGAGTATGTTGGCATGCTAACAGTGCTGGAGTTAGGAGGATTCAAGGGTCAAGGTTAGCCTGGGATCTGAACTTCACAGAGGAAGGAATCCTTTCTCAAAAATTGAAAACAAAGATACAAACACACATACTATCAAAAAAGTTATGCGGAAAAGGTTTTCTCTCAAAATACCCCTTTCTACTGCCCTTGCCCCTTCTTCTTGGGACACTATAGGACAATACAGTGTCTCTGTGATGAGCTGCAGTGAACTGTATGCTGAAAGTATTGTGGTTCAGGATTCAACCACGACATAAAGGTTACTTAAACATAACACTGACCACCCACGTGGCTCAGTGAGTAACAGGGGTCAAGTATACTGCACGGATACATGGAAAAGGGGTGACTCATCTTGTGAGTAGTGTGGAATGGGATGGTGGGAGAGTTCATCCTGCTTCTCAGGATGGCATACATTTTAAAACACACGAATTACTTCCGGTATTTTCCATTTAATAATTGGGGGCCATGGTACTGCCCTTTGGTAACTGAAAGTGTAACCACAGATATGGAGTGATTACTGTACAAATAATTGTTAGTAAAATTTTATATTTAAATGCCAGCAGTAAAGTCAGTTGATCAATAAGTTTAAGTGGACAATTATAATTTTGTATTCATTTCAAATATGATGTATGGGCCTGTACTTTACAGACAGCTACAGAATTTACCCATTATTTAACCTTTGAGGTTATCCAAGCTGTGACTATGTGTGTGTGTACTTTGTCTCTACTTGGGGCTTTAATCTTGTTTGATAACTTGGCTATGCCCTTGAACAAAATGGGACTTCAAGTATGCAGCTGTCCGCAAATGTTGTAATGTTTATACTTTCTAAAAAAAATTTTCTGAAACAAACTCCAGCTTATGAAGTTTATCTTATAGCGTTTTTAATACATAACTGACGTCAGTTCAGGCAGTCAAATGAAGACAGCTGTTGTGCTTATGAATAAACAAACATCGAAGTCATTACATCACTCTTCTTCTCCCTCATGTTTGGGTAAGTAGCATTATATAAATAATTGAAAGCAAAATTTATTTCTGTGTTTAACCTAGTGGTATTTCATAATGTTAAGTATCCCCCCCTCGATATTCTGCATTGCTTAGACACACAAAGACGGAAGTATAGACGTTGAAAAATACTTCACTCTGTTACAGACTCTCTTTTGTAAAGGATGGAGATGCTGCCATTGTTAGTTTTAAAGAGTTGATGTCTGTAATCAAATGGACTACCAATAATCCAACAACTGCACATGGGAAAACATCGTTAAAATCGTCACAACATTGCAGCACTCCCCACAAATGAGGACATTTCTGTCGTGTGTATTTTATTTATTTTGTCATAGTGTGAGAGGCTCTCTCTGACGCCAAGTCACATGCTGCTTATCTCTAATCTTCGTCATGAACAAAGGTCGTTTCTGAGTTGACAAGGGTATCTGGGGGCGGAGGGGGGGGCGCATCGCAAATGAATGTGCAATCTTGGGGACAACTGATGTATCATTTCTCAGATGCCCTTTTCACACCAGGAATGCTCTTCAGCACTTTGCCTTCTTGAGGTTCTTTGACCTCAGGAGTCTCCTATGGTGTGTGTTCTGCTATCACTGTGCAGATTGAACGACAATTCAAACTTTGTAAGCTCCAAGGCAAAAGTATGAGAGCTTAGACTCGAGAATGGAGTTCTAGGGACTGGAGAGGTGGCTCAGCAGTTTAGAGCACCGTCTCAATTCCCAGCACCCACGTGCTGGCTTGTGACTGTTCTAATTCCAGTTCCAGGTATATCCAATGACTTCTGGCCTCTACGGCTAGCAGCCATACATGTGGTGGTACACAGACATACATGCATGCAGTCAAGACACCCGTGCACATAAAATAATAATAAATAAAGCCTTTAAAAAGATAATAGAGTTCAATGACAAAAACATCATTAACATAGTCAGGACTCTAAGAAAGTGTGGTCTTAACACAAAACTATACTTAAAGCATGGATTACAGTTGCGACTCTCCTCTCTCTCTCTCTCTCTCTCTCTCTCTCTCTCTCTCTCACACACACACACACACACACACACACACACGAGTTTAATTTTTATCCACAGTTCCTGGCTTATAACTTCTTCCCAAAAGAAACCCACAGGAAATAGAAATTTGAGGACCAAAGTGGCTCAGAGAAATTCTAGCCTTGTGTCACCTTTCTTTCTTGGAGCTGACAATAAAGAAATCCCCTGGCCAGCTCTCTAAGTGAGACCCTCTCTGAAGGCAGTCTTCTCTGGCACCAGGAGAGAGGAAGCTGCACAGAAAGACACCCAGAATGCTGACGCTGATAGGCCTTGCTATGGTTTTACATCGAGTCTGTTAATGGTCGTGTGTAATAGAGGCCCCATTAAAAGACAAACCAGCGGCTGGTGGTAGGGAACTTTTGACTAGATGAACGAACCCAGTTGACAACCTGTGGAGTTTGATACTATTTCTCAGCAGTGTCAGAGCTTAGTTGGATTGGAGGTCCCCAGAAGGTGGCTGGTACAGAATTAATTGCTTGGTTGTTGGTAGAGAGAAACCCCCACACCCTTTGCGGTCACATAAATCATCTATTAGTTGTGGTGTGGCATCAAAGAAAAACCACTTTAGCAGAAAAGTGCTTCATTTCTTCATCGTGGCAGTCTGTCCATTTTTCCACATAAAATCTTCAAGAATGAGAAGACGCCCATCCATTGTGATCAGTCCCTGATCTCATCAACTGCTGGAGAACCTCCTCAAAGCCTCCTGACTGCTGTGCCCCATCTCTGCTGTCAGAGTCTGCTCACCACCACCCATAGCTGAAGACGTCCATCTCAGCATGCCCCATTCCTGTGTCTGTTCCCAATCACCTGATCTACGACAGCTTCCAGTAAACACAGTACCGTGACTCTGCTCTGGCTTCAGTACGAAGCTGCCACTGAATCAGCCCACCCATGTTCACTCTTGGAGTCCATGTGGTATATTTTGTGAGTATAACTGCCAACATGAATCCAGTGTTTCCATGCTTTTATTTCAAATGGAAATACTTTGGCAGTGGACTGGGTCTCTGGGCATTTACGAAGGCTACCTGATATCTGCATGGCAGGGAATGCTGCAAAGAGGTGAGAAGGAACAGGTGAGTATGTTCAAATACCACCAAGTCTTTAAAGTAAACAAACAAAAGAAATCCTATGAACTGCTGGAAAACAATACATACACGGTAAAAAAGAAAAAAATCCAGTGGGTACTGAACATATTTTATCAGACATTTCTATGAGCATTTCTCTGTTATAATTAGTGTTCACACTTGAATTCCTCTAAAATGTGTACTTTGTTGTATTTAGTTATGAGTGTTCGTCCTGCATATAGGTCTTTGGGCCATTGTACACATCTGATGTCCATGGAGTTCAGAAGAAGGTATTGGATTCCCTAAAACTGTAGTTACAAATGATTAGGAGTTGACACGTGGGTGCTGGGAATCAAACCTACATCCTCTGCAAGAGCAAAAAGTGTTCTTAATTGCTGAGTAATCTCTCCAGCCTCCACTCCTGAATTCTCAAGTGATAGTAACAAGTGACATTTCATAGGCTCTTTGCTCAAGTGCTGCCTGTGTCTCCAGTAATACATGTTAGAGTTGTAGGTACTTCTCAAGGTGATTTTTCCCCTCGCAAGTCAGTTCTGCATAATTCCACAGCAGGTTACATTCTTAGGGGTGTGTGTGTGTGTGTGTGTGTGTATGTGTGTGTGTGTGAGAGAGAGAGAGAGAGAGAGAGAGACAGAGACAGAGACAGAGACAGAGACAGAGAGAGTGTCCAAGGAGAAAATACATTCATAGGCAAAGATTGAATAATGATAGTCCTCTGGTTTTCAATGACATGTTTATTCCACCTCATAAGGAATTTATTTCTTGCTTCAGGTCTTACTATAAAGTCAAGGCTATTCTGGAACTTACTATGCAGACCCGAGTGTCCTTGATCTCAAATCAATCATCCTGCCTCACCTTCATAAATGCTAGCTTTATAGGCAGAATGTATGGCTACATCTGACTTCTTATAAGAATTTTTAGTGGAGTATTTTGAACATTGGAAATTACATGAATTAAGCTCACTTGGAGAATGCTGCTAAGAATGAGACTGACTGACTCCAATGAGGAACATAATTTACTATCATCTTTCCTGCTTGAGGGACAGCAGTTTTCAACCCTGACATGTAAAGTGCTTAGAAGTTCTCACTCCCTACCTTAGAGCAAAAAACTTCGGAGAACTGTAGCCACCAGGCATATACTGCCACCATCCAAACTAGAGAAATTGGCAAATTCGGGGAGTTGGTGGTGAACTATTCTAACCTGAGGCAGTAGCTGCCGAAACAAGAACTTGAGTGATTTCGGTATGCTGCTGGAGGCTGTGAAGATAAAGATGAGAGTGAGACATTCTTCTTCAGATCTGAATTTTTAAGGGCCCCACCCTTTAATGGGTTTTATCTCTGGAAAACTCATGGTGCTCTTGTGACTAGGAACGAAGGAAGAACAGTGGAAAGACATCCATCCCACTGCAACAGGCACAGTCCCTAACCAAAGTCCACAGGAAAGACTTTACCAGAGCTTCAGCCTACTTTTTATTCCAGATATGGAAGGCCATCTCTGCCACTGTCTATGCCACTCTGTCCATGTCACCCCATCCATGACATCCATCTATGATACTCTACCTATGACATTTCATCGATGCCATGTCATCTATGCCGTTTACCCCATCTACGCCACTCCATCTGAAATAGGAAAAGCAAGGTAAGAAGCACTTGTGATACGCCTAGCCTGGGAATACAAATTTGATACAGTCTTAAGATTGTAGAGTACTTTCCTATTTTAAAATTTATTAATTTCATTTATCTATTTGTTTATTTTGGTGTTTTGAGACAGAGTTTCTTGGCTTAACCATTCTGGCTATCCTGGAACTCACTCTGTAGATCAGGCTGGCCTCCAACTCACAGAGATCCTCCTGCCTCTGCCTCCCAAGTGCTCGGATTAAAGGCGTGCACCACCACCACCTAGCAAGCACTTTCCTTTTTTTTTTTTATACTTTTATCATCACATTAGTGGGTTTATAATAGTAGATGATAGCCAGAAGATCTGTTTAAAAAGAAAGAAAGAAAAGACATATGGATGCTCTCAGAGGAAGAATTCTTAGAGAGGCTGCATGTCAGAATGGGACACCAAACCAAACACCAAAACTGAACTGGGAGAATTTTAAGGCATTGGCATCAACAATTGCAGCAAACACTAGACACAGTCCAACCCTTTATTTATATGAATTCTCCACTAAAAGGCCCTTACCACTGCTTCTGTTATCTGGTACATCCTGTATCAACAAAGATACACATCTATAAAGAATGCTTGATGGCCAAGGCAAGCTACAAACGTGACATCTTGAAGGCACTCGGGAGCTCACCTGCAGGCAAGAGAAGCCAGTCAGTACAGGCTTGAGAGAGAGGAATGCAGAAAAGCTTAGTGCATTTAGGAGTGCACGCACTCACTCTGTAAAGTGGTCTTTTCCTCAGAGAAAACAGGGCCATAACAGGGAAGACGTCACTAAGAGGCAGGCCCATGCCTGAGCATGCTCAGTCCCAGGCCATAATCACATGTTCAAGAGAGGAGATGGCTGGCATAAATATTTCTGGACAAGAATTTAGCATAATAATCAGTAAAGCTTTCTTGGGTCATTTTAAGAATGAGCCAGGATGACTTTGTGATTTTGGCTATTTTCTTGTAAGTCTCTCAAAGATCCTAAGATGAATTTAAAAAAAAATCGATTTTGAGGCTATCACCAATCTTTTAAAGAGGCACTACTTTTCCTACCTACTAGCTAACAAGAACTTAAGAAAGACGAGGCGTTAAGTAATTATGATGGGCACTTCCAAGTAAGGTGGAAGATTAGAATCCCATTATGGTATGGTTAAAGAAAACAGCCAGGATTGTAAATAGTGGGCTCTACTCCTTTAAGAGAAAATACCTAAAATAGCATTTATTAAGCCAGGTGAGATTTATGTAGGGAAACAGGCAGGAACAGCCATGAACTGATGCCAAATACAGTCTATACCCCAGCCTGTGCTGGTGGGGGCCACTAGGGAAGTGTCTTCCACTCACACACGGGCACGGAAGGAATAGTTGACTGCCTTTATCACTCCTCTATCTAGGGAAAGAAAGGGCTGTCCAAAATCAGAAGCCATACTGAGAACATCAAGGACCAGAAAGATCCTCTTCACACCGTATTACAGTTAACACTCTAGACAGAGAGAACGAGGGAAAATGCAGGAAACTACAAAATAGGAGCACAAAGTCACAAACGAAGACAAACCCATCAGAATGGCAGCTGGTTTCTCAACAGACATCCTACAAGCTAGGATACCATAGGATGATGTATTAATACATTAACTGCCAACTCATATTACTCTAGGTAGCAAAACTGTCAATAGCTGAAGGAGAAGGATAAACTGTCCATTATGAACACAGATAAAAGGAAAGCATAATTGAGCAGCAAGAACTAATGAAAATACTTGAAAGAATACTTCTCTCTGCAGAGGAAGATGAATCTACCCATGGTGCTCCTGGAAAGTCTTGGGAAAGCCCGACAGAATGATGGGGCATACTCCTTTGGAATGGGTGCAGAGATTTCCCCCAAACAAAGTCCATAGGAAAGATTTTATCAGAGCTTATTCTGCTTGGGGGAAGGGTATTTCTATCACTCTAGTCAGAGTTCTTGAATGCATGTTCTTTCTTAGTTCCTAGTCATGAGAACAACATGAATTGTCTAGAGAAAATCCATTTTAAAGGGAGGGGCTCCCAAGAATTCAGTCCCAAAGAACCTCTCACTCTCATACCATGTTAGAACACTATTTAAAAAATAAGGAACAGGAGGCTGGGCAGCGGTGGCGCTTTAATCCCAGCACTCGGGAGGCAGAGGCAGATGGATCTCTGTGAGTTTAAGGCCAGCCAGGTCTACAGAGTGAGATCCAGGACAGGCACCAAAGCTACACAAAGAAACCCTGTCTCAAAAAACCAAAAAAAAAAAAAAAAAAAAGAAAAGGAAAAAAGAAAAAAAAGAAAAGAACAGGAAAACATCAAACTGTATACAATCAACGCAATGATGGGAATTAATACACACCTTTCATTCATAACTTTGAATAACATTGTTCTTAATTCCCTCAATCAAAAGACACAGGCTAATAGATTACACTTAAAAACAGATTAATCTATTTGCTGCCTGTAAGAAATGCACCTAACAACCAATGAAAAATACACCCTCAGAGTGAAAGGCTGGCAATGGGACTTCTAAACAAATGGAACCAGAAAGCAAGTAGGTGCTGTAGTTTAAATGTCTGACAAGATCTATCCCAACCGAGATTAGTCAGAAGTAAAGAAGGTCATTACAGACTCATTAAAAGAACAATTCATCAACAATTCTAAATATGCTTACACAAACCATGGATTATCCAGTTTCATATAACCAGACCTACTGGATGTAAAGACACAGATTAATCCCAATATAACAACCGTTGTTGTCTTCAGTATCCAATTGTCACCAACAGATATGTTACTCCAAGAACAATAGCAAAACAGAGAAACATTGGAGCTAAGTAACATAGTAGATAAAATTGATCTAATAGGTATCTATAGGTCATTCTCATTCTGTCTAAGCACTGCAGATTGCCCATTCCCAGGAGCTCTTGGAATTGTATTTAAAAGAGGTCATACGATAGGACCCCAAGCAAGTTTCAACAAGCAGGGGAGAATTGAGTAATATCATGTATTTACCTGAGCACAATGATGTTAAACCAGAAATCAACAGCAAGAGCAGAACATGCACATTTTGACAGAGACTGAACATACACCATTGGGTGGTGTACTATTTAGTTTGTTGTCAGCTTGACACAAGCTTGGTTCATCTGGGGAGAGGGAGCCTCAATTGAGAAAATGCCTTCCTCAGATTGGCCTGTAGGTAAGTCTGTGGGGGCATTTTCTTGAGTAATGATTGATGGAGGGGAGCAGCCCACTGTTGGTGATGGCAGGTGGTCTTGGGTTGTATAGGCAAACAAGCAAACAAGCCACGGAGAGTAAGTTAGAAAGCAGCATTCCTCTCTAGCTTCTGCCTCAGTTCCTGGCTTCAGGTTCCTGTTTTGAGTAGAAACTCAAAGCTCTGGCTTCATATAAACTATAGGACTATTTGCTGGAAGCTGAAATAAACCCTTTCCTCCCCAAGTTACTTTTCAGCATGTTGTTTTATCACAGCAGTCGAAAGAAAACTAGGAAAAATGGTGCATTGGTTATTAAAGAAATCAAGAAGGAAATGAAACAATTCCTAGAATCAAATGAAAACAGTATCAAAACTGATGAAATACAATGAAAGCAGTTGTAAAAGTGATTCTGTGTGTGTGTGTGTGTGTGTGTGAGGTACGATCTAAGATGAGAGTTAATATTAGTAGTTAAGGTTAGAATAAAAAACTGTGTTTATCATCAGTCATTTGATAGACAGTTCTGCCTTGATTCCCATCATCAAGGGAAATCAGCAATATTCAGCAAGTTGTCACCAACAAAACCAAATTACCTTGTGTATTTAATATTAGCCAGTGAATCTAGAAACCCTGGAAAGACAAAAACGTATCTATTTGTGTTTCTGAGAGTTCACTAATAAAAATCAGTAAGGACATAATTATCTGAAGAGCACTATCAATCAATGTGATCTTATTGACATTTATAGACTATACCCAAAAACTATAGAAATGGGTATGAAAGGTTCATCAAAATAAATTCTAAGAGAAAAACATGTTCAGAATTTATTATGGCTTTGGAATACTTAAAATGGGCATAGGAATTAACCTTGAAATTAACCACAAGAAGATAACTGGAAAATCCTCAACTATTTTATAATGAGTACATTTCCAAGGAACACAAGAACCAAAGAAGGATTAAATGAAATCTTAAAATACTTTGAACTAAATGAAAATAAAAATTTTACTGCAAATTTGTAGGATCCAGACAGAGCAGAGTGTTGCAGAGGGTTGTAGGGAGGGGGCGCGGGTAGAAGTGGTAAACTACTGATTTTTCATAGGCTTACTCATGAACAGGAATTCTGCTGAAGGTGGGCTTACTGGGGTTCTCAGCTCTGCTTTACATGTCTCTCACCCCTTCTCTGGGACAGTTGCTGGTCCAGGCATTATTTTCATGGTGATAGCAGAGGGGCAAAAAAAGGAACTCCATTACAGAGTCTCAAGTTCTGCTTATATCCCATTGGCCCCGAGCGTCTTAAGGCCCAAGCCAGAATTAAGAGTTAGTAAGGTGCCTTTCATAAATTGATGTGGAGATAACAAAGTGACACCTTTAAAACAATAATTTATCCCAATAAAATGAGACACTGATTTATGCTGTCAACCTAAGGTCTTGGCACAATAGCTGGCACCTAGCAAATGTACCATGGCTCTGAGCCTTCTATTGTTGGGCTCTGGAAGTGATGCAGCTATGATAGTTCTTATTCTTCTCATAGTTCTTGCTAGGAAAATAAACAATGAATACAGAATCAAAAGAAGTGCCTAGTATTGGTTGTAATATTTGCATATTTGTGATACACTCTCCAGGAAAAACACTGACCTTGCATATATACCATAACTGGAAATTTTACACACACACACACACACACACACACACACACACACACACACACGCCAGCCACGTGGCTCAGTGGGTGAAGGTGCTTGCTGCTAAGTCTGACAACTTGGGATCCATGTGGTAGAAGGAGAAAAACCAATGTCTGTATGTTGTCCTCTGACTTCTATACGCATGCTAGTGTACACATGGCTCCTTGCCCCAAGTAAAATGAATAAATGAAGTAAATAAATAATGAAATCGCTAGAGCTGGGAAGATGGCTCAGTCAGTCAGTAAGTGCTTGCCACAATATGCTTGAAAAACATAAACAACATTACATTTTGGTGAAATATTTTTTTAGGATGGTAGAGGCAAACTTTTATCATTCAGTGTGTGTGTGTGTGTGTGTGTGTGTGTGTGTGTGTGGTGTAAGTGTGTGTCTGGGGTGTCTCGGTGTCACAGCATGCATGTGGAGATCAGAGGACAAGTCTCTGGGATCAGTTTCCTCTTTGAACCTTCATGTGAGTTCCAGGAGTTAAGAAGATGGGGCTTGCACAGAAAACATCTGTACCTTTTGAGCTATCTTGCTGTCTCCGTGAAATGACTCTGAAATGACAAACCTTGAACTCTCATGTAATATGATAGAACTCTATGAAAAAGTAAAGTAAGATTGAACAAATGTGCAGGCTAATTAATGAAGTTGAACACAAGAATTTGTATAGCAAGAAAAGCAGTAAGTCTCAGCAGGTTATTTTAGCAGTTTATTTTTATTATTTATAATTTATTAAGGTTCATGCTGTTTTTTCCTGTCACTATTCAAAAAATATTTTAATTTGGAACCTAAGACTGTTGAATAGTTGGCCCTAATATGGCCTACACTGTAGTTACTAACTCCTTTATGAATCAGAAATGCACAAGCAAATCTAAAACGAAAACTGGAAATGACCAATAATTTAGTTTATCTGTTAAACTATTCTCTTTCCTTACTAGCATTGCAAATATCTTTCAGGTTTCAGTGTTACTTTTGCATTAATTTTCATGTTTTGCCCATCAAATGTCATTAGAGCTTTTCTGTGAAGCACTTGGCTCTCAACTCCTAATTGCTGAGTTACCAATGGAAGTAGTGTGGATTTCTCAACTCCTCTGGCTATGCAGTGTCTTCTCAAAAGGATTCATCTAATCTCTGACCACTTTTCTAAGCATGCTTCTGATTGTTGTGGAGTCTTCAGTAGTATAATATTTTGAGGAATGTCTAAAGTACTCAATACGTTTTTGGTCATTGGAACCAAACCCATCAATAACATTGTGACTTCTGGGCAATACTGATGGATGTTAAGAAGTAGTGTTAAGTGGAATGGTTAATGGGACATTCTTCTCTACCATTGTGTCTAAATTTGCATCACAGGTGTCTAATAAAACTGGTCCAGGAGCTAGTTGAGATAATGAGCACATGGTTAATGCATTAGGAATTACAGTTGCAATAATTATTAACATTCTGATGTCTGAGCACCATCGGATATAGGACAACCTCATCCAAATGTAATTCCCTTCTCTTCCTATAATTTATAGTTTGGAATTCAGCTTTAGTAATCCCTAACTATGTGCTAACTGCTTTCTATATGTTAGACACCCAACTAGAGACAGCAAGATATCCAGACACCATAAGGATCATTTTTTAACAATATTAGAATCTCTCATTAGGGAAAATCAGTGTGTTGTGTAGGGGGTTCATGGAACTTAAACACTGGACACACACAACAAGTGCTCTACCATTGAGATATCACAGCCCACAACAGCGGCTTGAAAGTCAGCACTAATATGAACAACAGCTGATAATTACTAAATATCTTTTGTTTGTCAGTCCATGGCCTGACACTTCTTTTTCCTTGTACTTTAGTCTTCACAACTCTTTTTTGTTGTTGTTTTTGTAAATCTCACCTTCTAGATGAGACATGCTCTCCAATTGTAGTAAGTCTATAGCAAGTGTCGGTAGCTAAGAATCCACAATTGTTGTCAGTGTGTCATGCAGCCTCTCCAATACAAATCCCTCTAAGTAATAGATTAATCAAAGATGGAATAAAAACCATACAAACCTGCAAAATTAAGATTTTTAAACAAGCTAGTTTTGGAAGTAAAACTTAACTATATTGAGGTTTCAGTATATAAAGACAGGATCATACACAAGAGGAAAAGAAGAACCAAAAATATGGAGGCCAATAAAGAATATAGTTGATAAATATTATTGTTATTATGATTAGGAAGTCTAGTGGTTTTTAAAATATTATTTGTTTGATTTAATATAGTTTGGTTTGTTTGTTTGCCTATTTGTTTGTTTTCTAAAGAGAGAAAGAAAGAAAGGGCTTGGAGTTGGGTGAGTGGAGAGACTGGGAGGATCTGAGAGGAGCTGAAGGAGGAAAAACCATGATCAGAATATATTACATATATATAT
>CABHPH010090710.1:0-40170 GCA_902168325.1 Peromyscus nudipes
GTCAGTACATTATTTCCACACTGAGGTAGGTGACAAAAGTTCAGGTACAGTAGATACAGACAGCAGATGCAAAGCTAAAAGTATTTAAAAAAGGCACATTAGAGACCTGGGCTTTAGCTCTGACATGGAAAAGTTAACTAACTTAATCTTAGCTCTCCACTGAAAACGTGTGTGTTTAAGTGTATATGCATATTTCACTATGTAGTACACTCTTAATATTATCATATAATACAATAGTGACTGACATTAACTGAGTTCTAGGTATGAATGAAGTGATTCATATACAAAACCTCACTACTCAAAGGCACCCCTTCTAATATTCCTTATCCCTCTTTATGGTACATAAAACCAAATCCCTGGGTAGCAAGTGGTGGAGACTGTTCTCTTAGCCCAGGGAGGGGAATTTCTTCATCTGACATTATCAGTAGTACCTGGATGCCTGCTAGCACTCTGCTGTTTGTGAGTAGCTAGTAGTGTTTCTCATCCAGCACAGGAAGGACTGCTGAAAATTTCCAATGAATTTCTACAAAGCATCAATGGATATTGTTTGAGAACAGGAGATTCTAGCAAGCTGAAGCACCCATGTATTATTAAGATATAGAAGCAGAGGGGGTGGAGAGATGGTTCAGAGATTAAGAGCCCTGGCTGCTCTTCTAGAGGTCCTGAGTTCAATTCCCCACAACCACATGGTGGCTCACAACAATCTGTAATGAGATCTAATGCCCTCTTTTGGTGTGCAGACAGAACACTGTGTACATAATAAAGAAAAAAAAAGATATAGAAGCAGAGCCAACCCCAAAGTGTGACTCTGATCTTAGGGTAACCTTTGGTAACAGTTATTATGAGTAATTCTTAAGTCTTCAGTACTCTAGGTCCATTTCATAAAAGAAAAAAATGCTTTATCAGCAGCATGCAATTCACATGGAGATGACCTAATTTTATTAAAATACTTGGGTGCTACACAGAATTAGAAATCTCACACACTTTATCTATCATATAGCAGTTTCTATTCAGATACATGAGTAAGTCAGTGTGCATTTGTCTCATACCCTGCAATAAATTTCTAAAGGGGGAATTCATTTGACTGTTGCTGTGAAGTATGAGGTAAACATTATATATTTTTAGAAAAGAATACTATTACTTACTCTATCAGAGTTTCCTTTTTACAAGCTCAGTAAACCAAGCCAACTTCACCTATACTAACTTTCTTACTTTTCCCTGATTGTCTGTCATCTCATTACCCAGATATCTGTCTAAGAAATTGTAGAGGGTAGGAATATTTGATGTTTAGGACACTGTAATTACCAATATATTGAACAGAACAGTATCATTTTATGCTGTTATTGCTTACTTTTTCCCCCTCTTAGTTTTCTGTAGCATAATTGTTATTAAAACATGACAAACTAATTAATAGACATCTCAAAAGTATTTTTAAATGTAGAACTGTTCTCTTAGTAATTCTTGCTTGTGGAGAATTTACCAGTTTCCTTGTCTCCAGTGTCATGGTTTGCATGATTTGTGCTAGTCTGTATATTCCGTAGCCCTTCTCTGTGACTCTACTACAGTCAAGAACAAGAATTATGGCTAACAAAGGAGAATCAGATGGTGCAGATTTTGAGACATACAGTCTAGGAATAGTGCAATGATACAGTGATGGCAAACTGTGGCAAATGAGCTCATTGAGAAGAGCCAAGTCCACATCCAGTCTGTGTGAGAGAGTGGCATTTGTGCTGGCACCCATAGAGTGAGAAGGCAGCTATTAGAACAAGTTCCCAGGGGGAGCTTTGAAGTGCAAGTAAGAAAAAAAAATGGCATTTAGATAATTAGAAAGAAGGACAGTATGATTTGGAGCTTTGTACTCTGGAGGAGAATATCCTTAGCCCTTGAGTAGATGATATTTCTCCCTAATTCAGCCAATAATAGACATGCTACCATGATGGGTGCCTCTGTCCCTAGATCCCTGTGCTGAATGTGGCATGGTTCCCCTGGTTTCTCATATCTGTGGTCATGGTACACTATGTTTCTGTCCCAGGAAATGCTTTCTGTTTGTTCTTAGTCCTCAAAATATAGGTGATACTTTCCCAAATTCTGTCAAGATTTGTGGATTATACCCATGGTGACACTAGGAATTTAGGACAGATTTGCTCTATTGAATTAGTGATAAAAGGAAGCAAAATACAACTAACTTCAACTCTCAAAATACAGTATTTTCCAGAAACTCTGGTTTGTTTGCTTCTTTTCATGTTCTGGATTGATACCTACTGAATAAGAAGACCGCAATAGAAGGACTTCATATATTGACATTGAGTTTGCTACAAATGCCTGTGGTGGCTAAGAAACTTTAGACAATTATACCCTTCTATGGTTCACCATAATTGCATGCACAGGACACTTAGCCAAAGTATATTTGAAAGGCACTGCAGATTCTTTTTGATGGTAACCAGACAAATCCTGAATGTTCAGTCACAAGCAGATTTACCTTCATGAAAATGCCTAACAAGATTGAAATATATTTTATACTGAGTAAAAGTTTTAAACTTCACTTCAATAAATTTGACTTAAATATTGATATTGATTATAATGGCATTTGAATTTATTTTAATTGTTTAAATTTTGAAAGAGAAAATCCAAATAGAAGTATCTCTGTGGTATCACAAGAACTGAGTATACACAAAGCTCTGGTCCTGATCCCAGCACCACCCCAAATACTCTGATGTTTTATATTTAATTTGTATATTTGTGAAAATATTTAATTTTTATCTTTGTACATAATTTCATGATTGTACTCTCTACTGATGAAGGTGTGAGAAAGATCCTGATCATAAAATAAAAATGAAGTTTCTATTGTTCTAGCTCCACCAAATTAGTGGCAAAATTATGAAGAGGGAGCCTGTCAAATGCTTTCTTGAGGATTTCAAAAGCACCAAAGTATGTTCTTTCTCATTCTGTACATGCCTCATGCTTTTCATGTCTATGTGTCAGTGTATATGGGTCTCTGCAGCAATGTTTATCTGTTTATTCTTTGATACTAAGACAATTCACACAAGATATTATTACCAGAAGCCATGCCCAGCATTGGAACCTCCATCACTGAGCTAGAACTAACTTTTGCTTCAGTTATCAAGAGAAATGAACTTTGTATCCTAACTAATATAAACATTCTTTTATTATTTTTTTCAAGAATTTCATATATCATATTTTGAACATTTTTGTGATGAGGTAGCCAAGTGCTTGAGGCAATGGACTGCTAAAAGTCCATTTTACCTACCAATAAAATCCTTCCCCTGTTTCACCTTCATTCAACACAGTTTTCTTCTGTGTCTGTCTTTGTTAGAGTCACTATAGCTGTGATGAAACATGATTACCAAAAGCAACATGGGGAGGGAAGGGTTTATTTCATGTACATTTCCATATAACAGCTCATAATCAAAAGTAGGAACTTAAAGGCAGGACCTCATGCAGGGCAGGAACATGGAGGCAGGAGCTGATGCAGAGGCCACGGAAGAGTGCAACTTATTGGCTTGCTCTCCATGGCTTGATCAGCCTGCTTTCTTATGGAATCCAGGACTACCAGCCCAGTTTTGGCCCTACCCACAATGGGATGGACTTTACCACATAAATAATGAATGAAGAAAATGGCCTACATGCTTGCCTAGAGCCCAGTCCTATGGGAGCATTTTTTCAATTGAGTTTTTTTTTCCTCTTGAAAGTCTCTAGTTTATGTCAAGTTGACAAAACTAGCCAGTACAACATCCATGGTCCCACAGAAATGTTCTACTACTTGTAAGTACATCATTCTTTGGAGATCTCTCTCTCTCTCTCTCTCTCTCTCTCTCTCTCTCATTCTTATTTAGGTCTACAGGTTGAAGTCTTGATCAATATAATGAAAAGAAATGATAGAAGTTTTCATATGGCTAAGTCAAAATTGGCAAATGCGATGGGTCAGCTGTGAACATCATCTTCCCAGAATCAGTTGGTTGTGTGATAGAGATGGTAGCACTGCTGTCTTGTAGAAGCTGATCCTGAGGGTGCTTTTCATTTTACTATCAGGATACCTCCATTGAACAGGCTTTGCCATTAATTACTTTTCCATTTTCCATTGAGTGAAAAGCAAACTCACTCTTATTTTAAGTTCAAAGATAATATGTACTTGTTACTACTGTCACATGTTTTATAGTAAAGACCAGTGTGTCAGTTTCTGTCAACTCCACACAAATCTAGACAGATTTGTGAAGAGGGAATCTTAATTGAGAAATTGTCTCCATCAGATTAGCCTGTAGGCAAGTCTGTGGGGGTGTATTTTTGAATAATGATTGAAGTGAGAGGGTCCAACTTATTGTGGGTAGTGACACCTCTAGTTATGTAAAAGAAGGCTGAATATGTCATGGGGAGCAAGTCAGTAAGCACCATTCTTTCATGGTTCCTGCCTCTGCTTCTGCTTCAGTTCTTGTCCTGACTTCCCTCAATAACCAACTGTGATTGGGATGTAGAAGCCAAATAGACCTTTTCATCACCATGTTGATTTTGATCATGGTGTTTATTACAGCTATAGAAAGAAAGAAAATTAGGACAGAAATTGGTACTTAGGAGTGGGGCTGTTGTTGTGACCTACCTGGAGGTTTGGATTGGAAAAACCATAAAATACTCAGTTTAATAGGCTGGTCTGAGGGAGATTAGAAGTCACAAATGTTGAGAAAAGTGCAGATGGTGAAGGCCTGGCCTGTGAAACTTTAGAGGGAAGTCTGAGAGTTCCACAAACACTATTTTAGGGCCATTCATGCTATATTTGGAGTTAAGAGTCTATGGCTTTGGTCATCTGAGGCTGAAAAACCAGCTATTCTTAAGAGACCAGAACCACTTTTCTGAAACAACTGATACTGATGAGCTGGGCCTTAAAAAATTAGCTCTGATTAAAGACACCATCATCAAGTGAATCTTCTGAATAGTATTTCCTTAGGGCTGGCACAGAGAAGTTGTGGCCCAGAAGATGCCAAGGCTATTTCTCAATATGGCAGCTGAACTGATAGTGTGTAAG
Organism: Peromyscus nudipes; assembly: GCA_902168325.1. Taxonomy (NCBI): domain Eukaryota; kingdom Metazoa; phylum Chordata; class Mammalia; order Rodentia; family Cricetidae; genus Peromyscus; species Peromyscus nudipes. The sequence goes on from CABHPH010090710.1 coordinate 5,036, forward strand.
AATCTCCCCCATGGTAACAGTTTTGACAGCATGAAATCTCCAGATATTATAGAGAGAACCTGAAGCTTGGCACCATGAGGTAGGGTTGGAGTCTGTGAAAAGAAGCCAGGAGGCAATTTGTGAGGGTGCAGCCTCAATTGTATTGAATACTCCAGCATATTGGAATACTGTGTAATGACCATTAAGAACAGCAAGAAGAGTGGCACGGAGCTGGTCTGAGACTACAAGGCAAGCTGTGTAGGTTGTAGAGGAAGAGTTGAAGTGGACTTGTCTAAGCTCTTTGGAGCCGAGAAGATGGTGAGGGAGTATGACATTGAACTATCTATGTTATTAGAATTTGGCTTTGCTTTAATGGTAAATGTGCCCCCATTCTTCCCTCTTGGAATAAGAAGCAAGGAAGGAGGAGGGGGGATCTGTGGTTGGTATGTAAAATGAATAGAAAATTTTTTAATAATAAAAAAAGAAAAAGAAAAAATCTCTAATCATGGAACATTTTTAGGTAATTGGAGATAGAAGTTGAAAATCTAATGAAAGAATAATCTGTACATTTCCATTTGAAGAGCCTTGTACTCAGAGCAGTAGGCATGTCCATTCTGATATGTACTGAACTAAATTAAATGACATATGAGTACATGCAGGATTATATGCAATTCTCTATGGCAAGTTCTGTTTGTTTAAACATTGACTTCTGCTAATGTGCTCATGCTCTCCAGGGGTTCATATAGTCACCTTGTTCTTCATTTTGACAGCATATATATGTATACATATATATGTATATATATGTCATAACCACTATACCATATACACACATATATGCTATATTCATACACTTTATATACTATATACATACTATATATACTATACATATTATAGTATCAGTTACTGATACACAAATATGTATGCATTAATTCCACAGAATCAATACAGAATGAAACATTTCAGTATATGGAAAATGCTATAAATAGGAACAAGATTGTCCTTTCTCTGTTTTATTAACACTCCACAGAATCAAAGAAACTACTTTTGAGGAATTCTCTAATTTCAGGCATCATAAAATGTACATGGATCTTATAAAAGTCTATTATTTTTGTTTAGTAAATGCTAAAGATGAAGAAACTCATGTGAAGGTTTTAAAATTAAAGTTAATATGTTCCTACTGCAAAAAACTTTCCCATTTCTTACTAAAGAAACGCAATACACAGTTTAATAACATTTATCAAAAAGTTCACGTAACACTTCTCTTCCAAACCATATATGTAAAAGGAAACAGCTAGTAAATGTGAAAAGCTTAAAAAGAAGCATCTAACTTATTATTTTTTATTTTACTGGAGCTCACAGTTAAGAGATTTTGAACTTTTAAAGAGACATTGGACTTTTAAAGAGAACTTGGACTTTTTTTTTTAATTTAGCACAATTTCTTTACTGATTCTTTGGGAATTTCACATCAAGCATCCTAATTCCACTCACTTCCCAGTCCTTCATAGTCTCCCCTTACTCTTTCAGCAGGCCTGCCCCAAAGAAAGTTAAAAAAACCAAGCCAAGCCAAACCAAACCAAACCAAAACAAGCAACAAACAAACAAAACCCTCTTTGTGTCTCTGTCTCTGCCACCTCTCCACACTCTTCATTCATTCTGTTGGCATTGGGAACTGAGGTGTGTCACATAGTACACCCTTTTGTCCAATCAGCTTACATTGTTCATTGTAATGAATCACTGGTCTAGTTCGAGGCCTTTGGTTGCTGGTACACCAACATCACTGGATCCTCACCAAAATTCAAAATTCCTCTCAGTTATCCTGAAGCTGCCCTGAGTCATAGAGATCCTGTGGGTATCATTCCACAGGACCGGACCCTTCACAAGCTCCAGCAGGTTCTAGATGGTGTAGATGTTAGGGTGGGCCAACCCAAGGCCCAGCTACGGGCCTGAGTGGTAGCAGTTGTGGAGTCAGCTCCTCTACACCCATGTCATCAGGGTCAGTTCTCCTTCACCCATGGTGAGGGGTGTGGCTAGCTCTCCCGTGAAGGTCAAGGTCAGCTCTCTTGTCTCAGTGTTCAGTAAGGGATAGGATCAGCTTTACCAGGGCCAGTGAAATGCAGGGCCAGTTCTAGCATGGCCCTCTGATTTCATCACACATGGTTCCTATGACCCCCTGAACTGACACAGATCACAGACATCAATACAGACGCCATCTGTAGCAGGACCACGGACCCAGACATGGCCCTCATCAACAGTTCAACCCAGATGACATCCTGCCTCCAGGTGGAAGCAACAGTCACTCAAATCAGTATGGTAATGGCAACAACACAGCCTCCAGACACCACCAAGGTCACATGTTGCAGCCCCAACCCAGGGCTTCCATGTGACCTTTGGTAATAACACAGGCCTTGGTCTTCAACACAGACTCTGGCTATGGTAGGACCACAGACCCAGGTATGGTCCTTGGCAGCAGCCCAGGCCTGGATAGCCCCAGGTGGCAAGCAGGCCTCCCATATCAGCCTACTCCTCACCATCTTCACTTCTTCCATTTCACTCTTTCAACAGCACATGAATCATTCTGCTTCTCTTTCTCTCCCATTTCCCCACCACGTATTTGCTCATCATAATGGGACCCAGCTGGAATTTCATCAGGCAGATGCCAAGAGCTTGGACTTTTAAAGTGTTGAAAAATTTAAAGACCATGGGGCTTTTAAAGTAGTTTTTTATATTATTATATTGATATTAACATGACATCTTGGAGACAAATAAGAAAGGAAAGATTATGGTTTGATAGTGACATTATTTGTGTACTAACTTGACAAGTGGTCAATTGTTCCAGTTTGTTTTTGTCAATTTGATAGAAACCTAGACATGTCTAGCAAGAAAATATCCCAATCAAAGAATTGGCTTTGTCAGATAGGACTGTAGACAAGTCTTTCAGAGCATATTCTTGATTAATGATTGGTGTCAGAAGGCTGAGTCTATTATGAGTGGTGCCATCCTTTGGCAGGTGGTCCTGGGTTTTACAAGAAAGCAAGTTAAAAGAGTTACAGAGAGTAAGCCAGTAAACAGCATTCTGCCATGACATTTCTTGAGCTCCTGCTCTGAATTCCTTCAGTGATGAGCTCTAAGCTGTGAACTGAAATAAAGCCTTTCCTTCCCAGGTTGCTTTTGGTCATGGTGTTTATCACAGCAATTGAAAGCAAACTAGGGCAACCATTTATGAGTAGGGAATTGTTTATAATAGAAGCACTTATGTACTTCATGAACAGGATGCAAGAACTATAACAAGAACAGAAACCACAGAGAAAACAACACATGTACAATTACTGGAACTGAAACAGACTGAAAAATAGCAAAACACTTAGTACTTCTTACCAAAGAGAAGTAGTATCCAATATAAAATGTTGATACAAAAGACATGTTCAATACTTAGCTAAAAATAGTGATTCTTTTGGAAATTAGCCATTAAATGCTTATCAAAACAAGATAGTCTCTAAACACAGCAGAAATTATATTAGAATTTGAGTTTAGAATGTTTGATTTAAAAATAAAACAAAATAACATTAGCTAGAGTAGTCTCTAAACTTTCAGAAAGGGGAGGGATCAAGATGACATCATGTCATTTTTATTCAAAATAAATAAAGAGATGAATCACATATAAAATGATAATTTAGGGAAATTTTATCTAATGTGAAGAATATTTATGCACTGGATTGAAGTAATGGACCCGTAAGTTATAAGACATTTAGCTGTGTCAGAGGCTGGTAGTTCAGCCCTGTAACCCCAGATGTGAGGAGGAGGAAAAGGCAGTTGGATAGAGAAATGTGAATAAATTTACCAATATATTGTTCTTGTGTTTTTTAGATGACTAATCTAGAATTATGTAATATGAAGAAATATTCTATGGATCCAGGTATTTCTTTATGAGATGAGGATTTGTAATGCTTGTAATATATCAGTTTAAATGATAAATTTAAATATTCTATAGCATATCCTTGGATAAAGATAGCTTCTTATTTAGAACACACTTTTACAATTTTGTTTGTAAAACCAATTATTTTTTTGTCTCCAAGTCTATGGTTTTTCTAGACAGGGTTTCTCTGTGTAGTTTTGCGCCTTTCCTGGAACTCACTTTGTAGACCAGGCTGGCCTTGAACTCACAGAGATCCGTCTGCCTCTGCCTCCCGAGTGCTGGGATTAAAGGCATGCGCCACCAACGCCCGGCTGTCTCCAAGTCTAAATGCTGCCTGAAAATAGAAATTATGTCAGACCTGGTGACATAAGCAGGTAATCTCAATTGTCCATTGGTCCACATGTTGATTTTTATGCTAATACCAAGCTGTTTTTATTACAATAGCTCTATAAGTAGGGCTTGAAATCAGGGATGGTGATGCCTCCAGAAGTTGCTTTATTGTAAAGGATTGTTTTAGATATCCTAGGCTTTCTGTTTTTCCATATGAAGTTGAGTATTATTCTTTCCAGGTCTGTGAAGAATTGTGTTGGGTTTTGATGGGGATTGCATTGAATCTGTAGATTGCTTTTGGTAAGATTGCCATTTAATGTTAATCCTACCTATCCATGAGCATGAGAGATATTTCCATTTTCTGATATCTTCTTCAATTTCTTTTTTTTAGAGACTTAAAGTTTTTGTCATATAGGTCTTTCACTTGCTTAGTTAGAGTTACTTCAAGGTATTTTATATTATTTGTGGTTATTGTAAAGGGTGATGTTCCTCTGATTTCTTTCTTATCCTGTTTTATCATTTGTATATAGGAGAGCTATAGAATTTTTTGAGTTAATCTTGTATCCTGCCACCTTACTGAAGGAGTTTATCAGCTGTAAGAGTTTCATGGTAGAATTTTTGGGGTCACTTATGTATACTATCATATCATCTGCAAATAGTGAAAGTTTGACTTCTTCCTTTCCAATTTGTATCCCTTTGATCTCCTTTTGTTGTCTTATTGCTCTAGCTAGAACTTCAAGTACTATATTGAATAGATATGGGGAGAGTGGACAGCCTTGTCTTGTACCTAATTTTAGTGAAATCACTTTGAGTTTCCATTTAATTTGATGTTGACTGTTGGCCTGCTATAAATTGCCTTTATTGTGGTTAGGTATGTTCCTTGCATTCCTGACGTCTCCAAGACCTTTATCATGGTCCTAGATTTTGTCAAAGGCTTCTCATCATCTAATGAGATGATCATGTGGCTTTCTTCTTTGTTTGTTTATATGGTGCATTACATTGAAAAATTTTTGTATGTTGATCCATCCTTGCATCTTTGGGATGAAGCCTAATTGGTCATGTTGAATAATTTTTTGATGTGTTTTCTGATTTGGAATGCCAGTATCTTATTGAGTATTTTTGCATCAATGTTCATGAGGGAGATTGGTTTGTAATTCTCTTTCTTTGGTGCATCTGTGTGTGGTTTGAGTATCAGAGTAATTGTAGCCTCATAAAAAGACTTTGGTAATGTTCCTTCTGTTTCTATTGTGTGGAACAATTTGAAAAGGATTGGTATTAGCTAGTCTTTGAAATTCTGGTAGAATTCTGTGCTGAAAGCATCTGGTCCAGGGCTTTTTTTTTTTTTTTTGGTTGGGAGACTTTTAATGACTGCTTCTATTTCCTTAGGGGATATAGTTCTATTTAAATTGCTTATCTGGTCTTGTATTATGATCAATCCACGTGAGCCTATTAAATGGGTAAAAATTTATTAAGATATAAATTGAGGAAATACACTCACGATTACAGAATGAAATAGACAGCAGAAGTCTTCCTCTGACCTGATGGGGAGCGAATCCACCTTGTAGGCAGGAGCAGGGAGAAAGGGCATATGATCCTTCTCCAACTGCTTATCAGAGGTCATGTACGTGGCAGGAAGCACTGCCTCCTTTGGGTCATATAGCCCAAGGTCATGGGTGGAGCAAATACCACTACAATCTTGATTACATTTTGGTATATGTGGTACCTGTCCAGAAAATTGTCCATTTCTTTCAGATCCAATTTTGTGGAGTATGGGTTTTTGAAGTATGACCTGATGATTCTCTGGATTTCCTCACTGTCTGTTGTTATGTCTCCCTTTTCATTTCTGATTTTGTTAATTTGGATGCTCTCTCTTTGCCTTTTGGTTAGTTTGGAAAAGTCTGTCTTGTTAATTTTCTCAAAGAACCAACTCTTTGTTTCATTGATTCTTTGTATTGTTTTCTTTGTTTCTATTTTATTGATTTCAGCCGTTGATTTGATTATTTCCTGGCATCTATTCCTCCTGTGTGAGTTTGATTCTTTTTCTTCTAGAGGTTTGAGGTGTACTGTTATGTCACTAGTGTGAGATTTCTCCATTTTTTTTAATGTGGGCATTTAGTGCTATGAATTTTCCTCTTAGCACTGCTTTTATAGTGTCTTATAAGTTTGGGTATGTTGTACATTCATTTTCATTGAATACTGGGAAGTCTTTAATTTCTTTCTTTATTTCTTCCTTGACCCATTGGTGATTCAGTTGAATATTATTCAGTTTCCATGAGATGTTAGGTTCTCAGTGATTTTTGTTGTTGTTAAAATCTAACTTTAGGCCATGGTCTGGCAAAATACAGGAGGTTATTCCATTTTTTTTGTATCTGTTGAGATTTGCTTTGTGACAGAGCATGTGGCCAATTTTAAAGAAGGTTCCATGAGCTGCTGAGAAGAAGGTATATTCTTTTGTGTTAGGATGGAATGATCTGTAGCTATCTATTAAGTCCATTTGAGTCATAATGTCTGTTAGTTCCCTTATTTCTCTGTTAAGTTTCTGTCTGGCAGACCTGTCCACTGGTGAGAGTGGGGTGTTGAACTCTCCTACTGCTAGTGTGTGGGGTTTAATGTATGATTTAAACCTTAGTAATGCTTCTTTTACATATGTGGGTACCTTTGTATTTTGGGCATAAATGTTCAGAATTTAGACTTCATCTTGGTGTATTTTTTCTGTGATGAATATGTAATGTACTTCCTGATCTCTTTCAAATGATTTTAGTTTGAAGTATATTTTATTAGCTATTAGGATGGCTATACAAGCTTGCTTCTTAAATCGATTTGATTGGGAAGTCTTTTCCCAGCCTTTTACTCTGAGGTAGTATCTGTCTTTGAAGATTAGGTGTATGTCTGGTATGCAGCAGAAGGATGGATGCTGTTTTTGTATCCATTCTGTTAGCCTTTTTTTAAATGGGTGAATTAAGTCCATTGATATTAAGGGATATTAATGACCAGTGATTGCTAATTCCTGTTACCTTGGTGGTAATGTGTGTGTATTTCCAAAGGGAATTTCTTTCAGATTTGTTGCTATGGAGTTATCTATTGCCTGTGTTTTTGTGGATGTATTTAACTTCCTTAGGTTATATTTTTCCTTCTAGTGCTTTTCTGTAGGGCTGGATTTGTGGATAGATATTGTTTAAATCTGGCTTTGTCTTGGAATGTCTTATGCACTCCATCTATGGTGATTGAAAGTTTTGCTGGGTATAATAATCTGTGCTGGCATCTGTAGTCTCTTAGTATCTTCATTATGTCTGTCTAGGACCTTCTGGCTTTCAGAGCCTCTATGAGAAGTTAGGTGTTATTCTGATGGATCTGCCTTTATAAGTCACTTGGCCTTTTTCCTCTGCTGCTTTTCATAGTCTTTCTTTATTCTGTATGTTTAGTGGTTTGATTATTATGTGGCGAGGGGACAGTTTCTTTAGATCTAGTCTATTTGCTGTTCTGTAAGCTTCTTGTATCTTCATAGGCATTTCCTTCTTTAGGTTGGGAAAGTTTTCTCTTATGATTTTATTGAATATATTTTCTGTGCCTTTGAGTTGGTATTCTTCTCCTTTTTCTATTCCTATTATTCTTAGGTTTGGCCTTTTCATGGTGTACCAGATTTCCTGTATGTTTTGTGTTATAACTTTGTTGACTTTAGTGTTTTCTTTGACTGACAAATCTATTTCCTCTATTGTATTCTCCACACCAGAGATTCTCTTTTCCATCTCTTGTATTCTGTTGGTTATGCTTCCTGTACTTCCTGTGCATTTACTCAGATTTTCTATTTCCAGCATTCCCTTGATTTGTGTATTCTTCATTGTTTCTATTTTTTATTATTATTTTATTTCATAATTAATTTAATTTTACATATCAGCCACAGATTCCCCTGTCCTCCCTCCTCCCATCCCCCAGCATTTCCCCACAATCCATCCCTCATTCCCACCTCCTCCAAGGCAAGGTCTCCCCTGGGGATTCAGCTCAGCCTGGTGGATTCAGTTGAGGCAGGTCCAGTCCCCTCCTCCCTACACCAAGGCTGAACAAAATGTCTCAGCATAGGCTCTAGGTTCCAAAAAGCCAGCTCATGCACTAAGGACAAGTCCCAGTCCCACTGCTTGGGGGCCTCCTAAACAGTTCAAGCTAATCAACAGTCTCACTTATCCAGAGGGCCTGGTCTAGTTCCATGGGGGCTCCTCAGCTATTGGTTCATAGTTTATGTGTTTCCACTAGTTTGGCTATTTGTCCCTGTGCTTTTTCCAATCATGGTCTCAATATTTCTTGCTCATATAATCTCTCCTCTCTCTCACTGATTGGACTCCTGGAGCTCCACCTGGGGTTTGGTCATGGATCTCTGCATCTGCTTCCATCAGTCACTGGATGAGAGTTCTATCATGACAGTTAGGGTGTTCGGCCATCTGATCACCAGAGTAGGTCAGCTCGGGCTTTCTCTTGATAAGTGGATCAATGGAACTGAACTGAAGACCCTGACATTAATCCACACACCTATGAACATATGATTTTCGACAAAGAAGCCAAAAGTGTACAATGGAAAAAAGAAAGCATCTTCAACAAATGGTGCTGGCGTAACTGGATGTCAACATGTAGAAGACTGCAAATAGATCCATATCTGTCACCATGCACAAAACTTAAGTCCAAGTGGATCAATGACCTCAACATAAATCCAGTTACTCATTGTTTCTATTTCAATTTTCAAGTCTTGAACTGTTTCCATCATCTGTTTAATTTAATTAAAGAAAATCTGGTTTTCTTTAAGGGTTTATTGATTTCTTCCAATTTTTTGTTTGTCTTTTCCTCAATTTCTTTTAAGGGAATTTTTCATTTCCTCTTTAAAGGACTCTATCATCTTCATAAAATTATTTTTAAGGTCACTTCTTCTTCTTCTACATTGTGATGTTCAGGTCCTGCCGTTGTAGAACCACTAGGTTCTGATGGTGTCATGTTGCTCTTTGTGTTGTTGTGTGTACTTTTTCACTGGTGTCTACCCATCTCTTCCTCCAATAGGGCAAGAGGTGTCTGTGTCTGTGCCTGAGGTAGCTGCTCTTGGTCCAATCTGTGCTTGCTGTGATTGTGTCTCAGGGGGCCATTCTTGGTCCAATCATAGCTCTTGGTCTAATTGGATCTGGTGCTTTCTGTGTCTCAGGAAGCCACTGAAGTTGCAGGGGATTTGGTGGGTTTGGGATAGAAAGTGGGTCTTGTAGATTGCAGGGTCAGATGTAAGGTGTTGATGCAGAAGCCTGCCCACAGGAGTCTTCCCTACTGGCTGGCAACTGGGGCAGTAATGGGTGGTGGTTCTGGGGCACAGGTTGTGCCTCTGGGCCTAGGTCATAGATGCAGGACTCTCTGGGTGGGAGAAGACTCACTCCCCTCTTGGTCTAATCAAAACTGGTGGATTTTGGGTCTCAGGAAGCCACTGAGGTCACAGGGGAATGGGATAAAGCAAGTTTTAAGCTAGCAGAGGACTCAAGCTTATTTCCCAGCACACATATCTGGAGCCTCACAACTACCACTAAGTCAGGTTCCAGAAGCCCTACTTCATTTTTCTATGTTTATGACACAAGTATGTGTAGTCTTCACTTATGCTGATTGTTTTTTGAGAGAAGGTCTTAGTCTGAAGATCAAGCAAATGTCAACTCACGTTAATCCTCTTGAGTCAGCCTCCCAAATGCTGAGATTGCAGGTGCCATCATGAGCAGCATTTTTATGTTGAGATTTAAATGAATGTTGGAAAAGCCCCATTGCTCTGATAGAGAATTATAATTTAAGTAACTACCTCTATAGAGAACAGTTCTATAAGCATTTTTTCTTGCATAGTTAATCCTTGAGAGTCCTATATTTTCTGTCTTTAAAGTTCTTTTCTAATCAGTTGCCACCTGTTCTATGATATATATATATATATATATATATATATATATATATATATATATGACATTAAGGATAGTAGCTAAATACCTTAGGTGGCAACATTCTATATATTCCCAAGGACCTTAGCAGTTGGGCTGGAGAGATACCTCAATGCTTACGAGGACTTGGATTCCATGTCTAGCTCACAACTGTCAGTAACTCTAGTTCCAGGGAATCTGACATCCTTTTCTGGCTTCTGTAAGTACTGGCCACACGGTGTACATACATACATACAGGCAAATACATATACATGAAATAAATACTATTTAGAAAAGGAAAAGAGAAAAGTATATAAAAGGAAAATATAGAAAGTGTTACAAAGGATGATTCCGAGACCTTCCACAGTTGTCAAAATTTATGATGTTCAAGTTCTTTATATAAAATGCATTAGTACTTGCCGGTAACTCGCACATTCTCCTGTATGTGTTAACCTTCTTTAGGTTACAATATACTACCCATTTCTATGAAAACATTTGTACTGTATGTTTAGGAAGTAAACAAGTATTTGCATATTTAGCACACTTGGATGGGTTATAACCCTTGATTGCTAGAATCTATGAGATCTCAGGAAAATTTCTTTTTTGATGCAAAATGTTTATTCCAATTTGTACAAAATACCGAAGGATGAGTCAAAGATGTAATTAATAATCTCAAGAAGGAGGAAGATTAACCAAAGATCATGGGTATTGTGTTGCTAATGAGATAGTCCAAATTCTATGTGCACTACAGAAAAATATTTTAAAATTCTTGTCAGGATTATGAAGTATTTTATGGTTCTAAAATTTTAGTACTGCTTCATAATACATCAAGTGGAACAGTCTACAACAATGTAAATCAAATCAATATTTTCAACATAGTCTATTTTATTTTCAAAATTTGAGTTTCCTTTAATAGCTGAAAATGCTGGCACATATCACATTAGATTCATTGACTTTATAAATTATGTTATGGTTTGTTTATTTTAAGTGAAACCTTGAATGAATCTGTTCTCCCATGGCCTAGAGTTTGAGGTGAGCAAGATCAGGTATGTGAGGAAGACCAATGGCCAGGTTGAGTGACTTATCACATTGACTTATCAGTTCTGTGAACTCAAAGAGAGTTAGAAGACAAGTGGTAATTGAGAGGGGGGAGGTCTTGGGAACATTACTTGCATTGTGTTTTTCTGGGGTCATCACATTCTCAAAATGTCATGGCTGTGAATGGGGCATAGGAATACTGCCTATATTTGCACATGATTTGTCCCTCAAAAGCTCATATGCTGCAAGCTTGACCCATAGTACCCCATGAGATCTGATGAATCTTTAAGAAGTGGTGTCTTATGGGAGGTGAGTGAATGCTAGAGGAGGATGAAAGCTTTTCTTAAAGTGCATTCTCAGTCTGAAAAAATTGAGAGGATGGAAGACTCCCTGGATTTTCCCTGTGAGCATCTTGACTCACTTTCAAGTTCTCTCCATTTGATGCTGTAGATGACCATATTCTAGAACTATGCTCTTGAGTCTTCAGAGATATGAGCTAAATAAACCTCTCTTTCTTATACAGTACTACACCCTGGGTATTTTTGTTGTACCTCTGGGGGAAAAAAAAACAAAATAAAAGAACCAGTGTGTTAATGTGCCCAATACAAGACTTTGGATCCATATGTGAGGAGAGCTGTTTCTTCTCTGTGCGGCTACAGAAGTAATGGGACTCAGCCATGATGGCCTGGAGTACTAATAGTGGGAGAAACAAATATATTTGAATATGGTGGAACTAAAGCTATAGGTAGGATATACATGATATACCAAACCCCATTTTTTCTATTTAAGCCTAAAAAAGAAAAATCAATGTTAGAATGTCAAGAGATTCAAGATAATATTAGATGACTTTTCCTTTATACTCGAAACCAAGAATCAGAGATTGGAGTGATTATGTCAAATGCTATATAATTAATTATAGACAGCTTAAACATGAAATTGTTCAAATGCTTAATAATCTAATTTAAACCTAATAATGTACATTTTGGGGAATGAAAGCCCATGAAATCTGATATGTACTGCATTTTATCTGTACTTTCATAACTTCCTGCTGGCTAGTTACTTTTGATTACTTACTATCTATCCATACTTAAAGCAAAGAAGTTACAGAGTATAGTATTAAAGAAATCTGGGCTCTGTCCCCACTTAGAATGTTCTCTGTTGTCTCATCTCTCTCAGGATTCATAGTCCATGCCTGGGAACACTTGGTATTACTGATACCTGATTTGTTGCTAATGGAGTGTGACATTCCAGGAGCCTTAGCTGGGAAATGATCTCCTTGTTCCGTGAACTAGTATAGGTCAGGGATCTCATGAAAGAAGGGGACACTGCCTTTGACCATGTCCTTAGAAACATTATATTCTGGGATCACTACTTTTAGTGTAGCTGAAAGTATCAAATAACAATAAAACAAATAGAATTAGAAATAGAAATTTACAACAATAACTAGGCTATTCTATCAACTTACTTAAAGTATCTTTTGTTTAAATATTTCTGGTAAAAATATAGCTTTTATTTCCAACCCCAATCTTTTTACTACAGAGAAAACTGAATAACTCACAAGCCTTACATGGCAGTTGTTTTCTTTCTGTGGCCTATTAATTATCCTGGTGCATTGCAGGTGAGGACAATAGTGCTGATCCATCAAAGTTAATGTAGACCTGATGCTTTCAAGGCATTGTTGTGAGTATCGTGGGTACAGAGTAGTTTTTAAAAGTTCTATTTTAAGTTCCTGGCATGATATACTTCGACTTATAATTTGTTACTTTGTGATGGTACAAGAGTGAAATATCTTTAGTAGATCCAGCATTTGGAAATTATATTTTTGAACTTTTCTTGACCTTAGTGACATATGGTCCAATATTCTCTAGATTTTCTGGAAGCAAGTAGGAGCCCCAGTTTCCAGTCAGTCATGAGGGAAACCATTAAGAAGGACAGTGTAGTAGATGGTTAAGATATTATGATCAGAACATTAGGTATATTACATATAGTTTACACTTTTTATTATTTTTAATTATGTGTATATGTGTGAGTCTGTGTGTGGGTATGTGCACATAAGTGCAGGTACATGCAGAGGCCAGAAGAGGATATAAGTTCCATCCAGAGTGATTGTGAGCTGACTATTATGGGTAATAGGAACTAAACTCAGGTCCTCTGCAAGAGCAATATGTGTTTTTAACTTCTGAGCCATCTCTGTAGTCTTGTATATGGCATTTTGACTTGAGATATTTAACTTATTTTGAGGTTATCATACAATACTATCGTAAACTGGGGAAGAACTGAGGATTGAATATAACAAAGGCCAGATTCCAAGGAATTAGTGCTAAACAGAATTCAAGTGTCCATAAAGTAGAGATAGAACCTGTGAGGGTTGGGGAAACCTAGCTCCTGGGGAGATGAACAGGTAGGAAGGGCTCCTGGAGAAGGATGGCTGCAGAAGGTGAATCCAATGTGACTTCTCACCTGTTGGAGAGAAGTGTAGAGCTGAGAGCACTCACAGAGATGGCAGGGGCAGGAAACTGCAGTGATGAAAAATTGACAGGGATGATATGAGGGTTCAGACAAAAAATGTTCCAGTATCCTGTGTTTCAAGACAGCTTCAACACAGCTGAGGTGAGTCCTCTTGTGTCTTGTCACTTATCTCTAGCTACTGCTGTGACTGTGGTAGAAATGACCATAACATTTTCATGTCTGAGATGTGCTACTTGCTCTGAGCCAATGGTCTGCTTCAAAGAGGCTGCCACATCTTCTTCAATTACTACAGTTTCAGGCTCTCTAGAGAACACCCTTCTTCTGAGATTGGAGATTCCATTGCCTTCTTCAGTAACATTGCTCTCATTTGCTAACTTACATGACAAATATCTCCTCACCACAGGCCATAGTCTGTATGGGAGAGGACACCAGGACTCTGCACACAGCAGCTTCCACACCTATTGCAGTACAGCAGACCATGTTAGTACCATCCCAATTGGTTCTCCCCCTTCTTTGTCTCTTTTGTACTTGTCCCATTTAACTCAATATTAAATCACCATCTCATTACTGCTAGGCTTATATCTTGCTGTAATATGACCAGGGACGTATCTCTTCTTGAAATTCCAATGTGCTCAGGCTTGACTCCCTGAAACTAATTTTATTTTATTCAATCTCTTCTAGTTACTAGGAAAAGTGGAGTTTCTATAACAGCAAATCTGACCATGCCCTTATCACAGTTTTATTCCAAACTTGGTGGCCTGAGATTCCTTCAAGGTTTCTTCTTTTCACCCAGGCTTCCTTCCCAGCCTTGATACCCTGGGGAGCAATGGAAGGTATAGGAAGCATGAGTGTCTACACTAGGTTGCAGAGCACTTTCTTTTGTGTTCAGAAAAGTTGAATATTTTCTTTATTTCCCTGCCTGGTACTGGAAAATTCCATAGGACATGTGGGGAGCTGGACGCAAGAGAAAAAGCACCATGACAGACTCTGTCCTGGTTTATATTTTTACTTTCTCTTCTGTCTTTAGGTTTTAAGTATTTCATTCAATAACCAGTTGGAAAATAAAAAGTATATTCAGTTTTTTGAAGTTGATGATTAAGTTGATTTCTCTTGAATTTAGAACTTTCTTTTTTTTCCAAGACTGGGTTTTCTCTGCAGCTCTGGCTGTCCTGGAACTCGCTCTGTAGACATGGCTGGCCTCAAATTCAGAGATGCCTACCTCTGCCTCCTGAGTGCTGGGATTAAAGGCATATACTACAACCACTGGACAAATTTAGGAATTTTTAAGTGAGAATTCATCTCACTTAATTCATCAATATTAGAGCTATTCATACTAGCTTTCATAAATTTCATTCATAAATAGAGATCAAATAGGCCATATAAGAAAGACTTTTACATATACTCATAAAATACACAATATTTATAACAAAATTTGAGTTAATAATAACTAATGGGTCTTATGTACATTTTCAATACATGAATATTTAGCCACATGTGATTTGCATAAATCACATCCTTAGCATCCCAGGCAGTCTAGTTTGTAAGTAATATCTGCTCTACAAATAACAGCTGGTGGGACGTTCAGGAAAAAATGTGAAAGAAAATCTCATAAAGACATTTTCATAGAATCATAAAAATTTACTGAGTATTAAACATAGCCCATTAAAAAGTAGTTCAGACACAAAGTACTTCATGCATACAAGTTGGTTTACAAGAAAAATTTGCTTTTTCTTGTATATTCTCTCAAGTTCAGATGAAGTGTTTCTTTGGTGCATGGCAAGTTCAAGGTCCCAGAGAATTAAAAAGCCCAGCATTTAGTCACAGCTCCAGGGAAGAGCTCAAGCGAGTGTGTAATGTAAGAATGACATTACAAAAAAGTACAACTCTCCAGTCCTTGGGTTCTCATGACTTGCTGCAATGAAAGCTCTGAAGGAAGGGACCTTGAATCATATACCACATAAGAAACATTATATTGTAACAGAATTGTATTAGAATTTGTAATCGAAACAAACATGACTGGTAACTAGGAAAGAATGGGCTCTTTAAGGACAATATGTGAAAATCTAGGAAAAGGCAAGCTATTAAATTCAGCTATCATTGTTATTTTTTTACTCCCTCTGGTTGGCTTTTTGAAAGAAAAAAAAAAAGCTGAAGCCAAAGGATTGTAGTGCAGTGCTAGAATCCTTGCCTAGTATATGCAATGCCCTGGTGGTAAATTCTCAGTTCTGAAAATAAATGAATGAATAAATAAGAAAGAAAATTAAATTAAAATAAACAACCAAGTACCTGGAAAATTGTGCTGTCAATTTCCAGATAGTGTCTCTGTCTTTAGTGCAGATGCCACTATATACAGGTAACACCCAGAGCTCCTTTTTCTTTCTAAGGTGGGCATATGCCCACAGTGGTTTCAGACTCAATTCTCCTGCTCTGCCCCCCAAGTGCTGAGATAACTGTGGGGGACCAGCCCCCACTTTTATGACAAGGGTACTCTTGAGCAGGGAGAAGTGAGGACTATTCAGATAGAAAGAGATACCTAGACAAAGAGAGGAAAGACAGAAATACAGGATAGCCTTGGGAGGGCCTGGATCAAAACGCATCAGCCCCAAACGTTATTCAAAAGGGCTTTTTATAACAATGCCAAGGAGTGGATCCAAAGACCTCCTCCTTGCTAGATACAGCCAAGTATAGACCCTTTCAAACACCTGGTACCGAGGCTTGTGGCGCAATCATCCTCTCATGGAGTCCTGCTGGGTAAACCCACTAGGAAACCTAGGTGGGCTCCAACAGATAACAGACCTACATCACTGGCCATAGTATTGGCACATTCCTCCATCCTCATCACCCACATGAGGAACCCCCGTTCCCTGATTCAACACTAAAGATAGACCCTATATGTTACCTAGAACCCTTTGATCACTCCATCCCCAGCTAGGCACTGTTTTATTCCCATGAAGTTATTTGAGGCTTTGGCTTTGAGGTTGGCTTGTGATACTAGGGCTTTGCTTCTCTTTCTGTGTGTCAACCACTTAACACTCGGCTTCTGGCCATGCCATTCTTCCTCAGCCACTTACACCAAAAACAAATTATTTAACAGATTTGGTGACTGCATTCTGCTTTCTCTTTTGCTCAGCAAATAATTTAGACAGAGGTCGTAATAACACCAAAAGTGTCTAGGTCATTTACATCACAGATAATAGTTTAAGAGAAAACACATTCAATTTGTTGGTGGTCTTACCTTTCCCTTTGGTTACTAATTTTGGATATCCTTCATGTAACTGGCAGAAAAGCCAGGGCAGCTCACTATGGCTACCCAGGTTTCAGTCTCCCTTTGCTTTCCAAAAGGGTCCTTCTGGTAGTGCTGTGCTTGTTTGACTGAAGTACTCATCTGTTCTTCACCTCTTGCTACCCCACTACAGGTCTAGTTCAGTCTCCTCTCAGCTGCTCTGATTACTGGCACAACCTGGCAGCCTATGCCTCTCACTAGGTGGCACTGTCAGTCCCTTGTGTGGAACTTAGATTCTGTGACATGGGTGAGCAGATCAATCAGATATGTGGCACATGCAAAGAAGACAAAATCATTCCTTTCTTAATACCTTGCAAGGTTCATGGCTGAGAGCCCTGCAACTTTAAGCACAGGGATATGATTACAGTGTAAAGAGGCATTATCTAATGGTGATAAATAGGGGGGGAGAAGAGATCTGTGCTTCAAAGACTAAGTTAATCCCCAGTGCAACAGTGTTGACAGGTAGGACCTTTAAGAGGTAAATTAATGTTACCATATGAGCAAATTTGTTACCTTTTTCTTCTTTGCTTCTCTGATGCTTTCTTGTCCTTCTGTCTTCTACCAGAAAAAGATGTAGCAGGGAGGGCCTTGCCATATGCAGCACCTTTATCTTAATCTTCTCATCCTCTATGAGCCCAGAGATAAATCTATGCTCTGTATACTGTCTGGTCTGTGACAACTGAATCCACACAGAATATACTGAGATAGCCCAATTGCTCTGGTCTTTCTCGGTATCCACACTTTCATTCCTTTCTTTCAGGTACAGGGATCCTAGGGTTTTATGACTGAGGGGAAGCCTACGTAGATTTTTTGGTTTGCTTTAGAAGAGAAGGAGTAGGTAAAGTTTCTATGGCCTGCTTCAGGGAAGGCAGTACATGAGGAAAGGTGAGAGGCAGTCATGTTTCTGTGGCTTTCTCAGTTTCCTTCAGCTTTAAGTATTCAGTACACCTAGGTTTTGTATCTCAGGTTAGCACTTCCTGTGCCTCTTCAAATGTTCATACTCACTAGAGAAGCTGTAATTAAAGGATTGGGAGACAAAGGGTAGACTACTGCCCTCACCTCCTCCAGATGCACAGAGACTGTATGCAGAAAGCTCCTTAGAAATTCTTTCTGCAGTTCATATGCTGACACTGGCTTGGGAAGAACCCTGAGACTGGCCTTTCTCTTGTCCAGCTCTCATCACTTCTTAGCCTGGATCTTGGAATCACATAACCAAAACAATTGCCTGCAGCTTCTTCTTTTCCTCAAGTTGTGCTGCAGAGGAAAGACACCATCAGGAAATCAGGGGCCAAGGCATCTTTTAACTTGTTCAGTTAGTCAGTTTCTACTTTCTTAAGCCTGCCAGCAAATAAGTGAATAAAAAGCAAAATAAAACAAAACAAAACACCACAAACCATTATCATCATGATGACTATGAAGAGCAAAAGCTACTGATGGTATAAGCAGCACGTTAGACCTGCTGATGTGACTGGAGTCCTGGACAGTTCCCTGGCCTTGCTTGCTTGAACCCAATTTAGGTTTGTTTTTGGCAGCAGTCTTAGTCACTGTTCTATTATTGTAAATACCATAACCATGACAGCTCTTATAAAGGAAAGTGTTTAATTCAGGGTTGCTTACAGTTTCAGAGGTTTAGTCTATTATTATCACATCAGGTACCATGGTAGCAGGCATGGCAAGCATGGTGCCAGAAAAGTAGTTGAGAACTACATTTCCGATCCATGGGTAGAGAGATACAGAGCTAGGCTTCGACTTTTAGAAACCTCTAAGTCTACCCCCAGTGACATACCTTTTCCACCAAGGCCACACCACTTCCACCAAGGCCACAACTCTTTTTTTAAACTAACATAAATTTTTATTGATTCTTTGGGAATTTCATATCATGCATCCCAATCCCACTTATCTCCGAGTCTGTCCATATCCACCCTTCATGCTTATAGTGTCACCCTCAAAGGAAAACTAAACAAGAAATAATAAAAATAAGATAAAAATAAAAAATAAAAATGCAGTAAGACTATTAATTAAGAAACAAACCAAAACCAAAACCAAAACAAGCTAACAACAAAAACCCCACTTTGATCCTCTGTCCTTTCTGCCTCTCTGTCATCTCTTTGTTCCTCTTGGTGGCATTGGGGGCTGCTGCACACTCTTTTGTCCACACAGCTTTACCTGCAAATGTTCATTGTGTAATGTATTGTTGGTCAGGTTCAAGGCCTCTGACTTCTGGTACACCATCAATACTGGACCCTCCCAGAATCTCCTCTCAGATACCCTGCAGCTCTCCTGAGTCATGGAGATCCTACAGCTATGTTCTGTAGGAGCAGTCCCTTCATGCCCTTCAGCAGGCCATAGATAGGGTAGATTTTGGGGAGTGACACTCAAAGTCCTGTGTATGTGTCTGGATGGTAGCTGGGTTGTTCTGACTGAGCTGCTGGGACTGCCCCCTCTCAGGTGAGGGGCAGAGCCAGTTTTCCCATACCCACCTTGAGGGAGAGGGCCAGATTTCTCAAGTGAGGGGCAGAGAGAAAGGCCACAACTTTTAATCCTTGCAAACATTTCCATTCACTGGTAGCTAAGCATTCAGACATATGAACCTATGGAGACCATTCTTATTCACACCAAAATAGGAGCCAAAGTTGTTACTAATTAATATAGTAGAAAAAGTTATCCAGATTTACAAATGTTAGGGTAATGATTAAAATATTACCTAAGCCATCTTGCCTTTCTTCACCATGAATACCAGCAGAACCTTGGGAAACTACTTCTATCTTCCTGATTAGGTCATAACAATTGTTGCCATTCTCCACAAGCGCCAGCTCTGATAGTGTTTGACTTTTATGGTTCTCTTACTTTCATATATAACCATTCTTTTTTTTAAAAATAGGAATTAGACACACGCAAAAATAACCTAAAAAAATTATGGTCTACATTCAGAATTCTTGCACCATTGACCTTAAGGATTCTGAACTGTCTTTATTTTTCACAAGATGTTTCCCAAACTAAGTATGTTTGACTTTCATTTATTTAGTTTTATTTGGCAGGAAGCAGTTTTCAAAAATACAAAGAATCAAGAGAAATTAGACAGATACATATAAACTACTTTGTCTCCTTGGAAGTCAACCTCATGTCATGGAAAAGAAAGAGCAGTTATGCTTTATGCATTTGAATACATTTGTTTTAGGATTTTGTATTTTTAGAAGACACAACGTAGCCAGAACTGCTATGGCCCCAAGGTATAGCTGTCAAGAAAAATCACCAAAAGGAAATAGTATCATTAAAACCCAGCTTTCTTTTGTTCATTAGGCTCTAGACAGATGGAAATTCAATGTTTTTAAGCAGGCACTCATGTGGGATTTTGTTTCTGACATTGATGAATGACTGCCTGGATCCCAAGATGGAAGTTTTCACTCTGGGCTCTGACTGCAACTATTGTTGGTTTAGATATCAAGAGAAGCCAACCAGTCCACAGTTGAACAGCCACAGTAGTAAGACACAGGTGTCTTACTTCATTTTATGTGGAATATAAACAGGGCTGAGGTAAAGACTGTCCATATTGAAGCACTCTGATTTTCCTCAGATCACTCTTCTCTGTTGTCTCTAGCATCCATAAACTTGAATAGGAACCCATTTCAGATAGCCTTATAAGGATCATTATAGACTGAACAAGCATGGGGAACAGGTTCCCAAAAGCCATCTAAGAGTCAGGGACAAGTTCTTATCTCACTGCTAGGAGCCTTACAAACAGACCAAGCTACAAAACTGTCACACACATGCAGAGGTGCTAAGTCGGTCCCATGGAGGCTCCCTAAGTGTTAGTCCAGAGTGCATGAGATCCCATGAGCTCAGGTCAGCTGTCTCTGTGGGTTCCCCTTCATGACCTTCCTGACTAGTACAACCCTTCCTTCCTGTCTTCAGCAAGACTTCTAGAGCTCAGTGCAGTACTTGGCTGTGGATCTCTGCATCTGCTTCCATCAGCTAATGTATAGAATATCTCTAATGACAATTAAGGTAGTCACCAATCTGATTACAGTAGATGGCCAGTTCTGGCACCTTCTCCACTATTGCAAGGAGTTTTACCTGGGGTTATCCTTGTGGATTCCTGGAGGTTACCTTGGTGCCAGTTTTCTCCCTAACCCCAAAATGCATCCTCTCATCAAGAAGTCTCTTTCATTATTCCCCTCTCCTTCCCACCAGCACCCAGCCTGCCCAACCTGCTCCCTTACGTTCCCATCTTTCCATCTCCCCTCCCTCATCCTCAGTTTACCCAGGAGATCTCTTCTATTTCTCCTTCCCAGGGAAATCCATGCATACCTGCTGTAGGATGGTCTGTATGTCAAATTACTCTGATTGGTCAATAAATAAAACACTGATTGGCCAGTGGCTAGGCAAGAAGTATAGGCGGGACTAACAGAGAGGAGAAAAGAACAGGAAGGTGGAAGGAGACACAGCCAGCCACCGCCAGGACAAGCAGCATGTAAAGATGCCGGTAAGCCACGAGCCACGTGGCAAGGTATAGATTTATAGAAATGGATTAATTTAAGATACAAGGACAGTTAGCAAGAAGCCTGCCACAGCCATACAGTTTGTAAGCAATATAAGTCTCTGTGTGTTTACTTGGTTGGGTCTGAGCGGCTGCGGGACTGGCGGGTGAGAGAGATTTGTCCTGACTGTGGGCCAGGCAGGAAAACTCTAGCTATACATCCCTTTTTGTGCCCTCCTTGTTATCTAGACTCTCTGTGGCTGTGGATTGTAGATTGGCTATTCTATACTTTACTGGTAATATCCACTTAGGAGTGAGTACATACTATGTTTGTCTTCTGGGTCTGGGTTACCTCACTTAGAATGATTTTTTTTCTAGTTCATCAATTCATTTGCCTGCAAATTTCATGAGGTAAATGTACCATGTTTTCCTCATCAATTCTTTGGTTGAGGGACATCTTGGTTGCTTCCAGGTTCTGGCTATTGTAAATAATGCTGCTATGAATATAGTTGAGCAAGTGTCTTTGTGGTTTGATTGAGCATCCTTTGGGTATATGCCCAAGAGTGGTACAACTGTGTCTTGAGGAACATCGATTCCCAATTTTCTGAGAAACTGCTATATTGATTTCTAAAGTGACTGTACAAGTCTACACTCCCACCATCAGTGGAAGAAGGTTCCCTTTAGTCTACATGCTGTACAACATAAGATGTCATCAGTGTTTTTGATCTTAGTCATTCTGAGAGGTGTAAGATGGTATCTCAGCATTGTTTTGATTTGCATTTCCCTAATGACTAAGGATGCTGAGCAATTCCTTAATGTCTTTCGGCTGTTTGAGATTCTTCTGTTGAGAATTCTCTGTTTAGATTTGTACCCCGTTTTTAAATTAGATTATTTGGTATTTTGGGGTTGAGGATTTAGCTCAGTGGTAGAGTGCTTACCTAGCAAGCACAAGGCCCTGGGTTCAATCCTTAGCTCTGGAAAAAAATATTATTTGGTATTTTGATGTCTAGTTTTTTTTACTTCTTTTTATATTTTGGAGATCAGATGTGGGGTTAGTGAAGATCTTTTTCCATTCTGTAGGTGTTTTGTCTATTGACCATGTTCTTTTCCTTATAGAAGCTTCTCAGTTTCAGGAGGTCCCATTTATTAATTGTCAGCCACAATGTCTGTGCTACTGGTGTGAAGCTTAGGAAGTGGTCTCCTATACCAATGCATTCAAGGCTACTTTCCACTTTCTCTTCTATCAGGGACAGTGTAACTGGATTATGTTGAGGTGTTTGATCTACTTGGACTTGTGCATGGTGATGAATATGGATCTATTTGCATTCTTCTACTTGTTGACATCCAGTTAACATGCCAGCACCATTTGTTGAAGATGCTTTGTTTATTTTATTGTACAGTTTTGGCTTCTTTGTCAAAAACCAGGTGTTCATAGGTGTGTGGATTTGTCAGGGCCTTTGATTCAATTCCACTGACCCATGTGTCTGTTTTTATACCAATGCCAAACTGTTTTTTATTGCTATAGCTCTATAGTAGAGCTTGAAGTCAGGGATGGTAATGCTTCTGTAAGCTCCTTTATTGTACAGGATTGTTTTAGCTATTCTGGGTTTTTTGTTTTTCCATATGAAGTTGAGTATTGTTCTTTCCAAGTCTGTGAAGAATTATGTTCGGATTTTGATGGGGATTGCATTGAATCTGTAGATTGCTTTGGGTAAGATTGCCATTTTTAACTATGTTAATCCTATCTATTCTTGAGCATGGGAGATATTTCCATTTTCTGATATCTTCCTCTATCTTTCTTCAGAGATTTAAAGTTCTTGTCATACAGGTCTTCTACTTGTTGAGTTAGAGTTACCACAAGATAATTTATATTATTTGTGGCTATTGCAAAGAATGATGTTTCTCTGATTTCTTTCTTGGCCTGTTTATCATTTGTACATAGGAGAGCTACTGATTTTTTTGAGTTAATCTTGTATCCTGCCACATTACTGAAGGTGTTCATCAGCTGTAGCAGTTCCCTAGTAGAATTTTTTGGGGTCACTTATGTATACTATCATGTCATCTGCAAATAGCAAAAGTTTAACTTCTTCCTTTCCAATTTCTATCCCATTGATCTCTGTTTGTTGTCTTATTGCTCTAGCTAGAACTTCAAGCACTATATTGGGGCGAGTGGACAGCTTTGTCTTGTTCCTGATTTTAGTGGAATCACTTTGAGTTTCTCTCTACTTAATTTGATATTGGTTAGAGGCTTTCTGTATGTTGCTTTTATTATATTTAAGTATGTTACTTTTATCCTTGATCTCTCCAAGACCTTTATCATGAAAGGGTGTTGGATTTTATTGAAGGCTTTTTCAGCATCTAATGAGATGATCATGTGTGTTTTTTTCTCTCAGTTTGTTTATGTGGTGGATTACATTGACAGATTTTCATTTGGTGAACCATCCCTGCATCTCTGGGATGAAACCTACTTGGCCATAGTGGATGATTTTTTCTGTGTTATTGGATTTGATTTGACAGTATTTTATTGAGTATTTTTGCATCAATGTTCATGATGGAGATTGGTCTTTAATACTCCTTTTTTTGTTGCATCTTTGTGTATTTTGGCTATCAGGGTAATTATAGCCTCATAAAAAGAATTCACAATGTTCCTTCTGTTCCTATTGTTTGGAACAATTTGAGGAGTATTGGTATTAGTTCTTCTTTGAAATTCTGGTAGAATTCTGTGCTGAAACATCTGGCTTTGGGCTTTTTTTTTTAAATGGCTGCTTCTATTTCCTTAGGAGAAATAGGTCTATTTAAATTGTTTATCTGGTCTTGATTTAATTTTGGTATGTGGTACCTATCCAGAAAATTGTCTATTTCTTTTAGATTTTCCAGTTTTGTGGAGTACAGGATTTTGAAGTATAATCTGATGATTCTCTGTATTTCCTCATTGTCTGTTGTTATATTCCCCTTTTCTTTTCTGATTTTGTTAGTTTGGATATTCTCTCTCTGCTTTTTCATTAGTTTTGATAAGAGTTTTTCTATCTTGTTGATTTTCTTCAAGAACTAACTCTTTGTTTCATTGATTCTTTGTATTGTTTTCTTTGTTTCTATTTTATTGATATCAGTCCTCTATTTGATTATTTTCTGGCATCTATTTCTCCTGAGTGATATTGGTTCTTTTTGTTGTAGAACTCTCAGGTGTGCTGTTGAGTCACTGGTGTGAGATTTCTCCAAATTTTTTACGGAGGCACTTAGTGCTGTGAACTTTCCTCTTAGCACTGCTTTCATTGTGTCCCATAAGTTTGAGTATGCTACACATTCATTTTCATTAAATACTAGGAAGTCTTTGATTTCTTCCTTTATTTCTTCCTTGACCCAGTGATAATTCAGTTGAGAGTTGTTCATTTTCCATGAGTTTGTAAGTTTTATGTAGTTTGTGCTGTTGTTGAATTCTAAATTTATCTCATGGTGATCAGATAATTTACATGGGTTTATTCCAATTTTTTGTTTTGTATTTGTTGAGATTTGTTTTGTTACTGAGTATGTGGTCTGTTTTGGAGATGATTCCATGAGGTGCTGAGAAGAAGGTATATTCTTTTGTGTTTTGATGAAAAGTTCTGTAGATATTTGTTAAGTCCTTTTGAGTCATAACATCTGTTAGTTCCCTTATTTCTCTGTTAAATTTCTGTCTGGCAGACCTGTCCATTGGTGAGACTGGGGTGTTGAATTCTCCCATTATTAATGTGTGGGGTTTGATGTGTGATTTAAGCTTTATTATTGTTTCTTTTACATATGTGGGTGCCCTTGTATTTGGGGCATAAATGTTCAGAATTGAGACTTCATCTTGGTGTATTTTTCCTTTGATGAATATGTAATGTCCTCTTTTGATTGATTTTATTTTAAAGTCTATTTTGTTAGATATTAGGATAGCAACATCAACTTGCTTCTTAGGTCCATTTGATTGGAAAATCTTTCCCCAACCTTTAGTCTGTCTTTGAAGTTGAGATATGTTTCTTGTATGCAGCACAATAATGGATCCTGTTTTCATTATCTATTCTGCTAGTCTGTGTCTTTTTATAGGCAAATTGAGTCCATTGATATTAAGAGATATTAATGACCAGTGATTGTCAATTCCTGTCACGTTTTTGGTTTTGGTGGTGGTGGTGGTAGTGTGTGTGTGTTTCCCTTCTTTGGGTTTTGCTGGTGTGAGATTTTTCTATTGCTTGTGTTTTTGTGGGTGAATCTAACTTCCTTTGGCTGGAGTTTTCCTTTTAGTACTTTCTCTAGGCCTAGATTTGTGGATAGGTATTATTGAAATCTGGTTTCATTATAGAATATCTTGATTTCTCCATCTATCGTGATTGAAAGTTTTGCTGTTTATAGTAGTCTGGGCTGGCATCCATGGTCTCTTAGTGTCTGCAAAATGCCTGTTCAGGTGTAGATGAATTTCTAAACAGTCTTATTAAATAAGAAACACAGAGCCAAATACAGAGTTAAAGCCAAAGAGATCAGAGCTAGATCCATCTAGCTTTAGCTTACCACCAGCAGTAGTTTCCCCCAAGAGAGAGACCTTCTAATGTCTGACTTGTGTTTTTATTGCCTTTTTGTTCTATCTTCTCATTGGCTCTAAGCCCAGCCACATGACTTCCTTGTCACTGCCTGTGTATGCAGACCTCCTGGTCTCTATGGTTGGTACTGGGATTAAAGGTTTGTGTCACCATGCTTGGCTGTGTCCTTGACCACACAGAGACTCTGCCTGCCATGTGATTGGATTAAGGCCATGTGCTACCACTGCCTGATTCTGCCCAATGGCTTGCTATGACCTCTGATCTCCAGGCAAACTTTATCTATTAACATATACATAAAACCACATTTCAGCACAAATAAAATATCACCACATTCTGGACCTTCTGGCTTTCAGAAGTCTGGTATAATTCTGATAGGTCTGCCTTTATGTGTTACTTGGCCTTTGCCCTTTGCAGCTCTTAAAATTCTTTCTTCATTCTGTATGTTTTGATTGCTATGTGGTGAGGGGACTTTTTTAGTCCAGTCTATTTGGTATTTTGTAAGCTTCTTCTACCTTCATATGCATGTCCTTCTTTAGTTTGGGGAAGTTCTCTTCTATGATTTTGTTGAATATATTTTCTGTGTGTTTGAGCTGGAATTCTTCTCCCTCTATCCCCATTATTCTTAGGTTTGGTCTTCTCATGGTGTCCCAGATTTCCTGAATGTTTTGTGTTTAGAATTTTTTGGATTTTACTTTTTCTTTGACCAATTAATCTATTTTCTCTATCATATCTTCTACACTAAGATTCCCTCTCTTATCTCTTATATTCTGTAGTTCCTGTTCACTTACCCAGATTTTCCATGTTTATAATTCCCTTGGTTTGTGTTTTCTTTATTGCCTCTATTTCAATTTTCAGGTCTAAAACTGTTTCCTTTATTTGTTTGATGGTTTTTGTCTTGGCTTTCTTGGTTCTCTTTAAGGGATCTATTTATTTCTTCCAATTTTTTGTTTGTCTTTTTCTATATTTCTTTAAGGGAATTTTTCATTTCCTCTTTAAGGAACTCTATCATCTTCATAAAGTTATTTTTAAGATTGTTTTCTTCTGCTTCATTTGCATTGGGATGTTCATGTCTTGCTATTGCAGGACCACTGGATTCTGGTGGTGCCATATTGACTTTTTGTTGTTGTATGTATTCTTTTCCTTTCTTTCTTTCTTTCTTTCTTTCTTTCTTTCTTTCTTTCTTTCTTTCTCTTCTTCTTCTTCTTCTCCTTCTTCTTTTTTTTTGAGACAGTGTTCTTTGTGCAGCTCTGGCTGTCCTGGAACTTGCTCTGTAGACCAGGCTGGCCTTAAACTCTCAGCAATCTGCCTGCCTCTGTCTCCTGAGTGCTGGGATTAAAGGTATCTGCTACCACTGCCCAGCCATTTACCCATTTATATTTGAGATAGTTATAGGTATACAGCATTGATTCTTGTGATGTCTTTGTTGAATGGGTCTTTTGTTCCTTTAATGTCTGTTTCCTTTATTGTCTTTTGGCTTGATAGGCCAAGGGTTCTGGTGGTTGGGTGGTCCTCAGGTTCAGTAGGGTTGTCTCTGCTGAGGTTTGTAGGGGTTTTGGTGCTTAAATGCAGCATATCCTCAAGTTATTTGGCTTGTGTGGGCTTTACTTGTGCCTATGAAGTCTGTTCTTCCTTCTGGTGTGGACTGTGCCTGTGCCAATGGAGACTGTTCTTCTAACTGGTCTAGGTGGTGCTGGTGCCTATAGTGGCTGCTGTTTTTGCAGCTGGTGTGGGATGGTGCTTGTATAAGGGCTGATGATGTTTTGGTGTATGATTAGACAAGGGGAGGATAATGGGGTTAGTTGATTTGGGTGGCAGAGTGTGTTGTAGAGGTTACAGAGTCCAGTGGGTGTCAGTGGTGTTGGTGGAGCCTGCCCAAAGGTCTCTCACCGGTTGGCCAACTGCTAGGGACTGCTCCAGAGCAGTGGAGATCCACCAGAATGGGGAACAGAGCCCAGCTGTCTTGCTGAGGTCTGAGATGGGAGGGGCAGGGGCATAGGATATATCCCAGAGTTTGGGGCCTAGAGATTTTGGCAGTTTAGTTATGGGACCACTCACTCATCTGTTCTTCCAAATGGTGTAGGTGGTGCTTGCAGTTATAGGGGTTGCTGATGTTGTGGTGGATGACTAGCCAAGGGAAGGATGATGAGGTTGATGAGTTTGGATGGCAGAGCGGGTCATAAAGTTTACAGAGTCCAGTGGGTGTCATGGGTGTTGGTGCAGCCTGCCTGCAGGTCTAATCTGTTGGTCTGCTGCTAAAGACTGCTTCAGAGCCCTTATGTCTTTCTTTTTCAATTATTTAATAACTTAGGAAATTTTTATTTAGCATGCTCTAATTTAAATTCCTTCTGGAAAAAGGAAGGGTGTTACAAAACATGCACCTGTAAATAGACCCTTCCTAGGGAAAGAACAGCAAGGCAAGGTCAAATTGGGAGAAGGACCTTCCTCTTCAGTCAGTACAGCTCTTAGAGCCCTACAAGCAAGGTGAGCACTTGTGTTTGTGTATCTTAAGACTCTGGTTTAGAATTATGGATGCCTGTTGAGTTTTGAATGAATATTTGAAATAGGACAAGGAGACATGACTCTAATCTTTTATAAGAAGGTGGAGAAATAGTTGACATGCCAAATGGTGCTCTTTGTTTAGTAGTAGAAATGATGTGGCATAGGTAAATTGTGAGATCATGGAGACCCCATTTGGAAGCTTTTTAAATTTGTTTGTTTGTTTCAGTTGGTTTTCATAAAACTCTCATCAAATTGGGAAACAATAAGTTTGAAGGGCTATGTTTATTAAGTAATTTATGTACTTTTCAAAAAGGAATAGGTATAATATATTATTAAATATTATTCCTAATATGCAAAATAATATTAAGTATTTTTATTTCCATAGAACATGGGAATAACATGAGATGTATTCTTTTGTTAGTAGAAAGTGAAATTGAAATTCAGAACATTAAATACTGTGTTTAAGACCTAAAAACTTGTAAAGCCCATGTTCTTTTGTAATATTCTTTAAAGATAGCTCACCTGTGTCTGATTCTATATTGTTACTTACTTCTACACATTCCCAGACATGTTTAGCACTCTTAGTTGAAGAGTAGTCACTGATTGTTAATAGTCATAGTATTAATTATTATAGTAATAAGGCAAATAAAGTTAGGCTCTCACAAGTGGCTGGTTTAGAGGATGATAAGCAATGTATGTATGTGCATATGAGTGAACATATGTGTTTGTACATGTGTGCAAAAGTGAAATAAGCATTAGTATCCAGACATGGAAAAAAATCACCTAAATCTACTAGTTAGAAAATTGTTTTTGTATTAAAGAGAAGTAACATATTAGCTATAATAAAACTGAATATTATTACATTAAGATGTAAGTGGAGGGAAAAAGATAAGCTATCTGAAGACATTCACCACTCCAACTTCTCCTACAAACCCAACTCACCAGTTTCATCTCCAGCTCTGCAACAGAACAACCACTGCAGTCTTTCCTTCCTGCTGCCAATATCTCTTGTTTATCCCACAGACATTCTTTCCTAACCCTCCCCTACTCACTACATTACCGCAGCCCTCAACTTCACCAGACGCTTTCCAGTAACCCACAGGCTACTCCTACTGGGAAACCAGGTAGACTGACTGCAGATCTTCACTTCCCCGTCTATTTCCCCACATCCAGTGCCCTAGTCTTATCCCTAGATCTGCAACAGAACACCCATTGTAGCTTTTCCCCACCATATTTCTAACAAATTCCACTGATTTTTTCCAGTTCTAATCTCACTATCTCCAATTTTCCTTTATCTCAGCCCATAACTCAATAGGCATTCCTTGTTATTCACAAGTCGATCCTGCCAGGGAACCAGGTAGGCTGACTGCATATCTTCACCTCTCTTTCTGTTCCTCCACACCCAATTGCTCAGTCTCATTCCATGCTCTATAGCAGACCTTTTGCAGTAACCACTTTTCACTCTCTGCCCCTATTCCATGAAAACTAAATATTAAGATCCTTGGGGGGACACTCTGCTTTCCTCCATCCCGTGAACCCCCGAGACTCTTAGCCTATGCCCATTCACAAAAGCCACCTCCCAGTACCCAGAAACACACTTTACTGGGAACCCCAGTGGCCACAGCTATCAGCTCCCAAAAATTTCCTACTAGGCAACACACAGCCACTACACTCATGTAAAATACAGAGAGAAAACCAGAAACAAAGACAAATCTGGGTGTTAGCATTCAGTTATCTTTCCAATCCTAGATATCTAGGTGCCAGCATAAAAACACAATCAATAACAGTCAGAACAATATGTCTACATTAGAGCCCAGAAACTCTACCACAGTAGGCCCTAAATATTGCAACATAGAGAAACACAAGATAAAGATTTTAAAGCAGTCTGTGTGAATATGATAGAAGTTTTTAAAGAGGAAATAAATAAATCCCTTAAAGAAATCCAGGAAAACACAAGCAACTAGTGGAAGGAAATGAATAGAACTGTTCAAGACCTGAAAATGAAAATAGAATCAATAATGTAATACAAACTGAAGGATTTCTAGAAAAATTTAGAAATTAAAAACAAAATTCACACAGAGTAACAGAATGGATGCAAAAACAGGATCCATCCTTCTGCTGTATCCAAAAAGTATACCTCAACATTAAGAATTTACCTCAGGGTAAATGGTTTGAAAAAGATAATCCAAGCAGATGGACCTAAAAAGCAAGCTGGTGTAGCCATTTTAATATCTAACAAAGAAGATTTCAAACCAAAAGTAATTAGAAGAGATAGGGAAGGATACTACATACTCATCGAAGGAAAAAAATCCATAAAGATGATATTTTAAGTCTTACCATCTATGCCCCAAACACAAGGGAAACCAAGTTTGTAAAGAAACACTACTACAGCTTAAATCACTTATTGCCCCTCACACACTGACAGTGGGAGACTTCAATATCCCACTACCACCAATAGACACGTCATCCAGACAAAAACGTAAAAAAGAAATGATAGACGCAAACAGATGTTATTGACCAAATGGATCTAACATTTCACCCAAATGCAAAAAAATATGCCTTCTTCTCTGAACCTCATGGAACTTTCTCCAAAATTGACCACATTCTCAGACACAATCCCAATCTCAACAGGTACAAGAAAATAGCTCCCTGAATTCTGTCAAATCACCACAGATTAAAGAATTAAAGCTAGATATCAATAACAACAGAAACCTTATAAACTCATGGAAACTGAACAACTCTCTATTAAATGAAAAATAGGTCAAGACAGAAGTAAAGAATGAATGCACAACACACCAAAAATTATGGGACACAACGAAAGTTCTTCTAAGTGGCAATTTCATATCACTAAGTGCCTACATAAAAAAAAAAAAAACAACCAATCATCCAAACAAACAAAATAACAAAACTGGGGAGATCTCATACAAGGAACTTAATAGTACACCCAAAAGCTATAGAACAAAATGAAGAAATTATACTCAAGAAAAGTAGATGGCAAGAAATAATGAAAATAAGTATTGAAATCAAGAAAATAGAAAGAGAACAATACAAAGAATCAATGAAACAAAGAGTTAGTTCTTTGAAGAAATCAGTAAGACTGTCAAACCCTTAAAAAAGAATAGGCAAATTTAAAACTCCAGAAACAAAAAGGGAAACATAATAATAGACATCAAGGAAATCCACAGAATCATAAGGACATACATATAGTTTAAAAATCTGTACACCAACAATATGGAAAATCTAAAAGAAATGGATAATTTTCTTAATAGGTACCACTTCCCAAAGTTAAATCAAGTTCAAATAAGTAATTTAAGTAGATCTATAACCCCTAGTGAAATAGAAGCAGTCATTAAAAGTCTCCCAACCAAAAAAACCCATTGACAGATAGTTTCACTGCAGAATTCTACCAGGCTTTCAAAGAAGAGTTAATGCCAATACTCCTCAAATTATTCCACAACATAGAAACAGAAGGAATGCTGCCCTATTTATTTCATGAAATCAATTGCCCTGAAACCCAAACCATGTAAAGACCCAATGAAGAAAGAGAATTAATGTAGCATGAATCTTAAAAGTCTTATTAATAAAATCAAATGTGAGCCAGGTATTGGGGTGAACACTGGAAGATCAGAGAGACAGAACAAGCCACAGCTAACCTCACCTAGCCAACTTCTCAGCTGGTCTTGTTTCCTCAGACTGGAAGCCTCTGTGTCCTCATATCCGAATGGCTCTCAGCTCGACTGTGCTGCTAGAAGCCTGAAAGCTTAACCAGGCCAAATGCTTAACCAGCCAAAAGCTTCTAGTTTCTGGTCCTCACGCCTTATATGTCTTTCTGCTTTCTACCACTACTCCCTGGGATTAAAGGCTCGCTTTCTGGGATTAAAGGTGTGTGTCACCATGCCTAGCCGTTTCCAATGTGGCCTTGAACTCACAGAGATCCAGAGGGATTTCTGTCTCTGGAATGCTAGGATTAAAGGTGTGTGCTACCACTGCCTATCCTCATGTTTAATATTGTGGCTGTCCTGTTCTCTGACCCCAGATAAGTTTGTTAGTATACACAATATTTTGGGGAACACAATACCACCACAAATTACAAATTATTTCCTTTATGGACATTGATGCAGAAATACTAGAGATGTCCAGGAAGTTCACACTTTGAGTACATATGGGTGTCTAAAGATCTCTATTTGTTTAGAGACACCAATGACAAGGAATGTTGGTTAACCTTTCCCAATGATTTAGAAAATTAGCAGAAAGTCTCAAGTTTCCTTGACAGAACATCTTGTCTTATCAGGGTAGAGTATGTGTGAGTTAGCCTCCATTCCAGAAACAGAACATCTCAAGATTCCTTGGCAGAACATCATATTATCAGGGTAGATATATGCCAGTTAAGCATGAATTTTGTAGCAAATAGAAACAACTTATTCTGACCATATAAAAAAAAGTCTTTTTATCCAAGGTGGAATCAGACTGGTCCATCAATACCTGCTGAGGAAAGCTGCTAACAGGGAGTAGAACCATCTTAAGAGACAGAAGTATGTTGCAGTCAGCAAAGATGAAAGAATTTGGAAATCTGTTGAATGCTTTGACATCAGACATGGAGATACAGAGTGGGGAGTTTGCCCAGATGGTTTTTGGTCTTGCTTCAGTCAAGTATTTCCTAACTATACACCCTTTTCTCCCTTTTATAATGGTAACATATATCCTGTGCAATTGTATGTTAGAAGCATGTGATCTGTTTTCTGATTCTGATTTTACAGTGGTTACAGTTAAGAGATTGCCACAAGTCTCTGAAGAGCCTTTGCATTTTGTTCTTTTAAATGTTTTTGAGATGGCAATAGATTATGGGAACTTTTGAAGTTGGGCTGAATACAGTACATTATAATGTGGCTGTAAGCCTGTGGGGGCCAGGGAGGGGAATGTGATGAATTGAATGAAAATAGCCCCCACAGGACTCCTAGAAGTAGGACCATGATCTGTCCCTGGCATATGACCTGGCTTTTTAGAACCTACTCCCTATGGTGGGATGCCTTGCTCAGCCATGATGCAGGGAGGAAGAGCTTGATTCTACCTCAACTTGATGTGCCATGATTGTTGACTCCCATGGGAGGCCTTATCCTTTTTGAGGAGTTGGTTGAGGGGTAGAAAGAAGGTAGGGGGAGGTAACAGGAGGATAGGAGGGAGGGAAAACTGTAGTTTCTGATCTAAATGCTAAATGGTGTTAGCAAATAACTGGGGGATAATGCCACAACTAGACATTTACCACCAAGTGAAATATTCCATTCCAGAAATGGGTTTTATCTAGTTCAATCATTGGCCAAAGGGGCCCCTAGAAACTTCCAAACATCTCAGGCTGTTGGCAAAGCTATTGGTTACACTTAAAAAAACTGATAGTAAGGCCCTATTGCTGAAAAAATACTTACATATCTCACTGAACATACACAATTCTAGCTGGTGCCTAACTAGACACTTCACTTTTACTGACTAGGATTCATGGCACTGGAAGTTACTTTGAATGTTACCTGAGGAAAATGGTAATCACCAACATATCTACAAACCCTATGACTATCAACAGTGACCTGCCTTAAGGTATGCTGGTGCAATAGTGGCACAAATATTGTGGGAGTAACCAACCACTCTCTAATTGTACTTAGGTACCACTTTACCAACTGGAACTTATGTATGACACTTCAAAGATTGCCAATAATGTTAGACTGGATAGGCAATGGGCCCAAAAAAGAGCCAAATACTATTATTCTGCTAAAGAAATACAGCAACAAAATGTCTCCTAATGACATTCTGTTATATCCATAGATATCATCATCATCAAAGAATCTCCTCTTGAATCTCCTCTTGAGTCTCCTCTTGAAGTAGATAGGGAATAACAGATTTTACAGCTGGATAATATGCAGAAAATGAGAGATTTTGGAACACTTAATGGGATGTCTTCATCAAACCTCTGTGGTGAGCTACAGGAATATGAAATAGAAGTCCACCTGTATATTATAAGCTATACCTTGACAAGACCAAGGGTCAGTCGAGTGGGAAGCCAATCAGTAGGGACTATTGGTGTTATATAGCTTATATTCAGTTGTGCCTTGCTATGAATTCTTTGTGCTCATAATTCTCCCAAAATGTATATGTGTGTGTGTGAATCTCTGTTTCAAAGCAGCTGGATAATCACATAGACAGAACCTTCTGCCTCTGAGCTCCAAGCCCCCTCTTTATCATTTGTTCTGGGTATCTGCCTTTTGCAAATACCCTCCTTGAGCTACTTCCTAAGACAGAGTAAACCCCCCAAAAAGCCTCAAAAGACAAGCAAGGAACAGAGAGCTACCAGGCCATCTGTTAGATGCCTGAAACCTCCTCAAACTAAGGTAACCTCTGAGGGCACACTGTTTCCCTTTATTTCCTTTTTTTCCTCAAGGGTTGATTTGTCATTGCTAGAATTATCCAAACTCTCCTCTGAGCTGTTCTCAGTAAGATCTCTTAAAGAGGAGACAATATTGTGTTTCTTTCCTGAGTGTAGGGGAGGTAGGGGAGATACCTTCATTGGAGAGGTTGAGGGTGGGGAGTTACTTTGCTCTCATTTTGATTTAGGTTTAAGTTCTTAGTCAGTTGTCAGAGATTGTTTAAACATTTCCCACATGCACCCTAGATCCGGTCCCTGGGCACCAGC